>RCHF01000705.1:0-23531 GCA_003987895.1 Neonothopanus nambi
TGATAGACGTCGGGTTTTACTCCAGGGAGCTTAATGTTACTTACGAGCTATGTCCGGAAAAGCGAAAAATCGATTCACTCACCCTTGAGGGCGGTCTATACCTGCTTAACCTCTGTGACGTGTTGTTCAAAGACAATCTCAGTGCAAGATTCGATCTTTCCGGATTGCGTGTCCTCAGAATAACTCCCCATTATGTGTTGGAGTTGATAGACGGCATTATTGACCTGTGCCCAGAATCTCTCACACGTCTAGAACTGGACCTAAAGCTCCAAAGTAAGTCTTTTCACAGACACTCATATAGCCCTTTGCGCTAAGAGGCTTTACTCTTCCATTCGCCAAGCTGTATCACAGGCCAACAGACCCGCAATCGAGAGGCTAACTAATCTCCACCACTTAACCATAAAATTTCATCACAAGTACTCGCAGGAAAACCTCCTGCTTCTCCTCCAGGCCGTCACTCATATCGCATCTCTACAATCATTCACTCTTCACTGCCACTCGCCTGAGTGCACTGCAGAGAACTTCCTAACGAACCGGGTTCATGAATCCCTACTAGCCATATCACGCAGGCTCAAGGGACAGAATCAGATCAAACTGATCCTACCTTCAAGGGTATACTCTGACTTGAGTCTTGCCCCACAGTTTACTCCCGAGAGGGAAGGAGGAATGTTTCGTATCATCGAGTCATATATTACACCCGAAGCTATAAGTGACTGAGCTTGTTCCTTTGTACTTATAGCATAGAATTTGCATAGAATTTATTTAGCTCAATGGATTTTTCTGAGGCGACTGAAGCATCAATATCTGGCTTTAGCTAGATCGATAAATTGACAGTGTCCAAAGACGACATTGCGTCGGCAATTCCATCATGAACAGCTGATGTTGGGACGGTGGAGGACACGAGCTGTTGGGATAATTCAGAACAGAAGCTCTGAATAAGGAGGTCAGGAAGACGCTGTCTGCAGGAGGTAAGAAATAACGTTGTGTTTCAAGCTCTTGCTTATGTCCGATGTCATAAGCTGTCATAGAATTTGAAGGTATATGTGGGTCAAGCGATAAGCAAGGGAACCCTTGAAATTCTTGGTTCCCGAAAGGCATGCCAAAATCTGCGTTGGCAGTGGGAAGCAATACAGAGAATATCATAGGTTTCTAAAGGAGGACAGTCCGTATCGTTGTTTATTGAGGTCTATTTCGACTAAGGGAGTGGATCCGAGCTAACGTTTTGGAGGAGCATGAGTAACTTGATTCACTAGGGAAGTCAGGAATCTGTGTAGAAGATACGGGGTTTACTCGTTCCAAAGTCTACGACTATACGCTAGCGCAAGGAAAAGGCAAATTCATTATCGTCATAATTTGAATAAATCATGAAATGATAAACATAAGTAGATCGCGTCCACCCTATCACCACGTTGTCACAAACCCAGTTATGACCACCAAAGCTCCTATGAGAGCTAAGTTCATATCACTTTCGCCTATCCTAACACTCCGAGCACTACTGGCGCTTACAGTACTCGCCGGTGCGGTAGGTACACCAGTCGTCTGCGTGAGGAACGCAGTTGATGTCTGACCCGTCGGTGTGAAAGAAGAAGCAGTACTGCTAGTATTGCTTACCGAGAGTGAACTGGATGATCCAGAAGATAGACTAGAATTCGATAGGATTGATGAAACAGCAGAAGTGATTGAGGAAGAAGAAGGGACAGTGACAATTGTCGTGATGAATGTTGTTTGAGATGTCGTCACGATGGTACTACCGGTGCTACCTGGTGCGGTGGCGGTACTTGTTACAGATGCAGTCGTGAGTTTCGTAGTAGCTGAAAAGGGTATCGTGGTGGTTGATGGACTTGATGAACCAGAGGCACTGGAGGAGCTTCCGGATTTGGTTCCGGTGAATGTACCTTGAGAGAAAGAAAGGAATGAATGAATGAAATATCCATTCTATCAAGGACGAGGAGCGCGGCGTACCAGTAGATGTCCCAGGTGACCCAGAAAAGGTAGTTGTTGCTATGATTACGGAGAAGGCCTCGAATTCAATGAATGTAACTGAATTTGAGAAGCAAGGCTCACCTTCACACATATCCGTCAATACTTGATTCGTCGTCTCTTTATCCTGCTGAGAGCAATCTGACATGGATGTGCACTGCAGTACCGAAGACACGAAGCCGGACGCGTCGCATAAGCAAAGAGTATCCGTCCTAAAGCCGAAGGTCAGAGCTCGTATTCTGATATAAAGAGGCTCAAAAAAGCGAAGAAAAAATGAATGACTGCCAGTAGAAGTAATTTGTCCCCAGGAAACCTCTCGATGTATAAAGAGCTGGGAATAAGACTCACACAGCACAGTTGACAGCGTTTGCAGATGAAGTTACGCAGCCCTGAGCACATGCAGGAACTTGGGTTGCTTGAGCCTCGACGCGTAGCATTACAAAGGAAATTGCTAGCGTATATGCCAGCACTACCGCCACATTTCGATTTGAAAAAGGTTTGAACGACATAGACGTGACTGAGGAGTTGAGAGGTAGAGTGAAGGAATCGATGGAAACTTCGAAAGGTGTCCTATAGAGCAAGATGACTACGGGGATTGGTAGGATTCGACGATGAACAGATACAAATCAGTGAATCAAGCAATCAGCTCACCTAGCCACTGTTCCCAGGATTATCCTATGCTGACCGAATCACAGAATCTCTTGGTTCCACTTCGACAGAGTAAAAGGTGGTCCGGGGACTTTGAGTATTGTCCAAACCCCGTCAGTCAAACGAGCTGCGACGAAAAGAAAAAACAAAGACGAGGAACTAGACCCCACGAGGTTCACGGCTATATATAATATAACCCACATCACGCTGATCCTGATTCCATAAACGAAGCAACAAGTTCCGAGGACACCTCACGTTCTGTTGTCGTCCCTCAACAGGTAAAGGCTGTGCTAAACCAAGGAAAGAATCAGATGGACAACACGAGCTGGCAAGCGTGTATTTTCATGGCAATGCATGCCATTTAAGCATGAGCGAGCAAAGTCAGCAAATGTGGACCCGACCCGAAGAGGTCAGAAAACCCAAAGAGCTAGAACTTCGAGGTGTCGTATATGCCAGCAATGCTCCGAGTCAGCAGACACCTCGGGAAGCTTTGGTCCCCTTCGGAGAAATTGGAGAGAAGAATTAAAATAGGCCGTTTAAAATAAAACATAATACCTGTCTTGGTATTACATATACTATGTCTTCTGTGAATAGCGCTCGACATTCTGCTGCACATGTGCTTTGAAGGACTTCTCTCCCTCTAAATGCGATTCAATGGACTTTTCCTAATTCTGTCAAGGACGAGTATTCGCTTACCTTCAGCGGCATTTAGTGACCGTCAGACGAAACTGGAATGAGCTGGAGCCAAGTTGGGGCCTCAACTGACCTGGACATGTACATGTGATCAGACTGAACAGCGAATCAGATGATGTATCAAACTTACGCAACGGTAAACGCAAGAGTTCTTCAAAAGGATCCAGACGAATCAGAAGACCAGTGAAGGCGAAAATAGAAGTGTAGAATAAGATATAGAAGTGATGAAAAATGGCAGGCCCTTGGCGATGCAGCGTGCTTGAGATGCCAGAATTCCGTTTGTAAGGACAGGGTGGACTTGAGAAGGTAGTATTCTTTTTGTAAACCTTCATTGAGCTCTTTCATCGCTGTTGCTCAAACCCTAAGGCCTAAGTTCTTCATGCTCAAGTTCAACGAAAGAATGGAGAATGTCACACCCGTCGCCAGCAAAACAAAACCATGTGATGTGACCAACGCGCCACACTCGCGTCATCAGCAACGCAATCGTATTTGAATGGTGTTCGTACAAGTTATACCCTACAAGACCGGTCGAGAAAAGAAAACAAGAGTTCGCAGTAGATAAGAAAGGTAGAAAGTAAGACTGAGACAAAGGCGAACCCATTTTGTCCATCCATTTTATAGAGCTGCTCCGATAGCAGCACCAGCCAGGCCCACAACCAACGCAATCATAATTCCATATCCATATTCTACCTTGGTTGCGCTGTTCCCTGTAGTGGTACTACCAGACGAAGCGCTCGATGCAGCGGAGGCACTGCCGCTACTAGCAGGTGATGTAGTGCTTGAACTAGCCGAAGTTAAACCCGAGCCTGAGATGACACTACCGGAACTCAAAGGTGGCGAAGCGGTCGAGAGAACCGATCCAGAACCAGGGGCGGTAGCACTGGCACTGGAACTGGCACTACCGCTGGCAGTAATACCAGTGGCGGAGAAGGAGTCAGATGTAGCAGATCCTGTAGCAGAAAGGCCAGCTAACGAGTGAGGTATTGTTAGTTGAGACAACATGGCGTTAACCAGCATAAACGCACCAGCACCACACTCTGTACTCTGAAGTCCCAGAGCTGCTTGCAAATCACTCGGGCATTGATTCTGGAGACATTCTCGAGCATCAAGTTGGAATTGAGCATTCGTACAGACACATGTTATATCCGCACTAGAGCGACAACCCGTTTGTCTCAGATCAACGACACGAAAGGGAAGAATTAAGAATAACGTACAAGCTAGCACAACCGTTGGCGGTAGCCGCCTGGCTAATACACGCGGATGCACACTGAGAAAGACCAGGCACGGACGAAGGAACTGCACTAGCACCGGCAGAACTCTGGGCATTGACGGCCAAAGCAAAGACGAGGCCGGCAACCACCACTTTGGAAGCAAGATACATTTTAATTATCGTTGGAAAAATGAATAAAATTGGCTGAAATTAAGGAATTTGGGTAGATGAATGTAAAGGACAGGGTGTCCGAGCTATGCTGCAGTCGGGTGACATTCATATTTGAAGGATAGTCCGTGGGAATTACGAGTACTTTGTCGGGATGTGGTAGAGTGTTCCCACGCTTAATTTCCTTGCTGTCATCCAACTGAACGACCAGGTTCCTTACTTCAGTCTGGCCCGGGCCATATGATCGTCAGATACATCAGCCTTCTTGAGGTTCTATTCAATTCACCTGAATTTGTGTGATTTCTGAGACACATATAACTCATTATTCCTCGGCGTCGGCGTCGTTAGGTACCGCAACAGATCTTTCAATTCTATGGACTTGATTACGCAGATGGCGTTCAGACATATAGTTCCTCTTCTCGGATGCGGTACATGAATACCTGCCTCAGTTGTCGACTGATTACATGTCTTGGGGCCTTCCGCATCATCTACGACAAATCGGGAAAGGAAAGTTACTTGCGGGGCGAGTAACGGAAGACACACTATACGAAATTCAGGACTTCTACTGAACAATCAGTTTGGATATTCGTCACTCCCTCAGCCGATGTCAAGCTTCGTATACTATCTCGTGTCATTGCCGGGGCGACAATTGTGTTCCAAGTCATCGGCGGAGGTGTCGTTTTACGTGGTGGATATAGTTCATTGACGCACTCGCCTTCGATCGGCCCATTTATATTGCAAGGTGGTGAAGACGATTCAATTAATACAAATACGCCACTGTGCACCTCTTACTGAGACTCCGATCCTCTTCTTTAACATATAGTAGACCGCTCAGGCATGCGTTACGTTCATCAAAGGCCTCGACGATGGATGGATTTCACTCCTGTTGCTCCCGCGTCATCTGTCAAGGAGGGCGAGCCTAATAGGATGCTGAAAGAGATCCTTCAGTAAAAATATAATGGCGACGGTTATTGTTGGATGTTCGTTCGCGAAAGATGAAACTGCGAGTAGAAAATGATAAGAGCCGATGAATCGATATCTAATAAAGGCCTAGATATTGAAACGAATGTTTGTATGTGAAAAGAATGGCTGAGTTACGTTCGAAAACGGTGTAAGATTTCATGTCGAAAAATTTATTGCAATAACATATATTGGACACTGTGGGAGTCGAACCCACGACCTCACGCATTACAGATGCGAAGCGTGCGCGCTACCAACTGTGCCAAGTGCCCATACATCATAAAGTTCAGCCTTGTCAATGTATACTGCACTAGAGTCTGGGTTTGCCACGTACCTAACTATTCGACGACGGTCAACTGTCTCTTTGCTATCTCTTCACGACGCATTCTGCTGTAGACTATGGCTCCGCGTTTAACCCTCGATGAATAGCAATGGAAATACTCTCAAATTCCAAAATTGCGAGGATGAGAAGGATGGGACGTAGAAGAAATAACGGGTTTGTTTATGTCTTGGTGGTGCGGGTGGGCAATATGCCAGGCTTTCATGACTCTTCGACGCTCATTGTTTCATAATTTCTCTACCTTTCTTGCTACTGATACCGTCTTTCACGGCTAGCTATCTCTCCTCCCTTCATCTTCCGTGATATGACCTCGTACTAGTCCCTCGAAGAGTACTCGCGCCGAACTCGTGGTGTTGCTGAGAGGAAGGACGTACGTGAGATTCTTGTACCCCTGCTGCCGCCTTTTTACAGTCCAAGCCAGCGCTGCTTCCAAGAGCTGACGTCAAGAGACAGGAAAGAGAGATCGTACGATAAATTGGAGATATGGCAGCGTTCTGAACTTCAAGTCAACTACCAGGAAAGAACGAATCCGGGATCTTCATGATGGAAAGACGACAAAGAATTCGCTAAGACAGGGTGGGACCGCAGCAGACTGTAGAAGACCATCACCGGACGATGGGCTTTTCTGATTCCGACTCCCGAGCTACGATTGTTGTGTTGCTCGCCCATTATATTCTCTCTTTGGCCATCCTTTCGCTCCGCTCACATCAGAATATGCGTTTTCAAGGAGTAGTTTCGGATCCTAAGTTATCGATACCTGCTGATATATGTATTTGCTTTCTGGCTCTGAGGTCCTTGTCAGATGAACCCCGAGATCCCACGTGAGTCCAAAATGCGGCGCAAGAGTCGCGACTTCCGAGCTCCGGAGGTCCAGGCCGACTTGAGATTTCCATTTTGGCCTCCCTGTTATGCACAAGAGATTTCAGTTTCAAATTGACATTAAACGGTAAATCACCGTACATCCCCTACAGAGAAGGTTGGATAAGCGAGCACGACTCTGTACTATACAAGCTTAGCTTTGCCCTATGATGAACGAAAAGGCAAAGATTAGGTGCGGCAGGCCAAGTGTGGCTACCGTATAATCAATTTGCTGATATGCGACGGTCAAAGCATTGAATGAGGCGTATCAAATACTCGTCCTTGCAACCTCCTGCCAACTAATATACGCTGTCGCTGGTAGCGAGACAATCTTTTCTATGCCAGTCGAGGGGAAAGGAGACTCGGTCGAGTTTCATGCCCGTCATATCCGGAGAGATGCGCCCTTGAATGGTGTCTTGTTGGCCAAGAGCATAATCGAGGCAAGTAAGATTCACTTGCTGTCCCCGTTCCGAATCTGAGGATGGTACAGCGCATTAGCTCAGATTGGAGATATTATTTCTATAAAGCTTCCCACAGGAACTCATTCGAGATCTATTACCAACTCTCTGCTCCCCTGCGAAAACAAATGAGTCGATCAGATTCAGCTCGTGACCTACAAATCCAGAATGATACCAACTCACTGTCGGGCCTATTTCCTCTCCGTTTATTCTATCGAGAGTAGTTCCCAGTTCCCAGGAAATCCTGCCACCGACGTTAGCACTGCTTACCCTTGTAGGCAGAGAAAACCAAAGCGAGTTTGAGCTGAGCGGAAGATACTCACCCCATGAGACCATGGAGAAATTTCAGAATAACTGTTCAATTACATTAGCTCCGAGTCCACTCTCCAGCTTTCAGGTCATGATTACCAATTGTCACGACCACCCAAAGATATTCTTAAAATATTTCTGCCGTCGCGTCGCGAGCAGTCACAATGGGCCACTGCTACATTCATGAAATGATCAACACTTACAGTGGCCGACAACGCGCGACTTGGCCCTAGCTTTGACGAACCAAATAGACGCGGTCACCTGAATTTAAAGTCGCGACTTTCTCTCTTTTCTCTGTTCAGTGTTCTTTGCCTTTGCATTCCCCTCGTAGCCGGACTATTTTATGATTGACTCGAGGACCATGTCGCATTCAACTGTAGCAAGCACTCCCTCTTATCTTTACAATAATTTACAATGGCCGTCAGTGCTTCTTCCACTCAGGACATTCTGAGACACTCACATTTGACTTGTAGACACGAACAACAGCACATGACTCAAGCCCCGGCGGCAAACTTTTTCAGCGAAGGATTCATGGCTACTCATGCCGGGCCTCAAAACCAGAATGCCCACACCGAAACACGCTGGCCGTTACCGGGCTCGGGCATTGTTCCGAGCTCTCCTTACCCTCTGACTACCCCTGTATTTTTCCTACCTAATTACGCCTATGATGGGTCAAGCCAACTCTACACTTCAGCTAATGCCTCCGTTCCGTCCTCTGTCGTGCCCTCCCAAACTCCGATCTTCTACCCCACCAATAGCCAGGGCAACAGCGATCAGATCCTCGTACCATCGAGCGAAAGGCTTGAACAACAGCCTGACAATGGTCAGGTCCTGATGACGTATGACGGCGTCACCGCCCTCAACCCTCAGGCCCACGGTCAAGTCGCGCGGGGTTTAGACCAGGAGGGGCCCGCCGCTGAGCAGGACTTCAGCGTACCCAATTCTAACGTTCCCCCCATCCCTTCTCCCCCTCAACACACCTCCATCTACCATCCTAATGCGGGCGACGTCCCTATTCCTACTCCTCCGGCATCCACTAGCGCCTCCGAGCCATCTTCCCCAGAAAGCGGCCCGTCCCGGTCCTACATTTGTAAGCTTCCGCATGCGACCAACCCTTGTATTCCTTGTGGAGAGATCATACGCTCCAAGGAAGAAGCCTCGGCGCACATTAAGGAGCATATCAGCATGGGCCTTACACCCTCGCCTGAGTACGAGTGTCCATGGAACAACGATTGGATCCATTCCTTCCTTGGTGAAGATATCGGGTTAAGGAGAAACATGAAGCAGGAAGGGATCTGTACCCAAACTTGTAAAGATAAGAGCTCATTTGTGAAGCATTATCTTACTCATTTTCCGTGCGGCAACACGCGCTGCCCCATTTGCGGCGTTCCTCTTGCAAGGGGTGACTCTGTGAGAAGGCACGTCAACAAGAGGCACCCGAAAGACCGCGAAATATTGTCTCAGCAGAAGGTGAAGAGGCCGATAACGTCTAAGGCGAAGGGGAGAGCACGCAGGAACGTCAAGAGTGGGAGCAAGAAGGGGTCGACTGACACGAAGGGAGACACGATGGCGGAAAACGGGACCTGTTTCGAGCTAGATCAGATGGGAGCTCTCGTCGACCAGAGTGCGTTCGTGGGCAACGACGTCCTCGCCCTCGACGAAAGTTGTGGTGCCATGATACCTGACATTCAGAGTCCGAACGCCGACGGTGCTGGAGCGCCAGGGAATGAAGACACGACTCAACTGTTTCAGTATCTCAATGTGATGCAGAGGGGTGCTGAGCCCCCCGAGTGGAGCGCTCTTCAATGGGATGCCCTCCATCCCGACCTACCATACTACATCGAGCCCCAAACTGAAATGGGGAGTTGTGCCTACAATGGCTCGCAGATGACTCATATCTGACAATTTATATGTAATGGACAACTTACAATTTAGCATTTAGATTAGTATAATCTTCCGTTCCTTTCAGTTTTTGTCACGCTGTACTGCAACGCATTGATTTACAAGCTCCTCTGTATCGTTAGCTATCTTTGAATCCAAAGGCATTAATATTATGAGGCGTGAATATAATTAACTCAGCTTTGTGTATAAATAATTATATCGAAGGTGCATCAGTAGATGTGATATACTGTGTTGATAAGAAAATCCAGCACGCCGCAAATGCTCGAGATTCCAAAGCCAGCCCAAGTTCTGGAGTTCCAGCATTGAACGTTGCCTCTTAAAACATCGCAAGCGCCGAATAAAGTAGTACATGCGAGTTTAGGGATGCCTGACGAACGATTCCGTCCGTAGAAGGAGACTCCGGGGTCACTATGTCGAGTCTACTGCCGAGCTTGAGTATTTTAACGACTTCGGTGGGATTTTAAACGTTTGGCGTGCAGAATTTTGTCAGGAGACGATTTAAAAAAGGTGCTTTGGCTCGCTGACGGGAAAATATCCCAAGTTAAACGCATAGAAGTCTCGTAAACCATGAAGAGACACACTTTATGACCTCCCATTTCCCTCCTTTCACACCATCATTTGGAGACATCGTCCCGGCTGCTGCGTCCACCTAAGTTGCAAAATGCTTTTCCATACTTGATTAGAGCTGAAATCCTTCATGAAATCCTGACGAGTATAGCTCGGGACGAAGCGAGAGGTAAACCGCGAAGTAATTGAAACTTGAAAGGTTCAGCGGTCAAGAGCGAGAACTTAAACAATCATAAGCTTTCTTCACTTTCTTAGAAGACTTCCCAGTATAAGCAGACCGGAACTGGCTGGACTCGCGTACCGGACGCTTCGTCGTCGATGCTGACGCTGGCAAGACGCTGGAAGGAAAAGACAGCTCTCCCACGCGCCCGGATTTATGTAAGCCCTCCCTCCGAGTTCAGTCAGCATTCACCGAGCGTTCAACCGTATAATTTGTGTACAATTCAATTGAATCACTTCTTACTCCTGAAATAGTGTTTGTATACACTAGAAGCGACCGCTCTAACTTTACTTTGGCTCCGGTTGTTCGTCTAGGTCACCTACAAATCCCCATACTGGATTTCTTCCCAGTTGCTTCTCAGTCATATTTCGCAGGAGGGTAGTCGGTGTATCCCTTCTTTTGCGTCTCTAAGTCTCCACCGACTCCGTACAGCGTGGTAAAGTCCACTACGTTGTCTAACGGCTTGCCATACTGGATTCGCTTAGCAAAGTCTGGATGGGTGATGGATAACATCCCGAAGAAGACACCAGACAGTTTACCCTCTACGGAGCAGAAGTCAGTGATGGATGTTATGAGAGAGACAAATATGAGAACGGCTAACCTGAAACAAACAAGGCTGCCTCTTCCGGAGAGAATCCTCCGTTTGCAAAAAGAAGTGCATTCTTAGCGAATGGAGAATAAGAGGTAACAACATCATGAACGGTAGCTCGTAATTTCCCTGTAGAAAGTTAGCTAGTTGCTGACCCGATCGAAGAGTCCATCGCATACCGTCAATCTCAGGATCTAAAGCCCTCACGTATCTGACGAGGGAGACATAGGCAATGCCCAGTTTGTCTGCTTCAGATATGAAATAGCTATATGTGTCGAGCGTTTCCTGGAGTGGCATTCTAGTGTTGGTATATGAGCCGTACGTAGTTAATCTGATTGCTAAGGAGGACGATAATTACCCCATATCATTATATCCTCCTGCAGGGCTAAGCTTAACGCCTACTCTGTCTGCTCCCCAAACGTCGATTAGCGCCTTTAGAACTTCCAATCCGAACCGTGCTCGATTTTCGATGCTTCCACCCCATCTGTCGCTGCGGGTGTTGGAAGTACTATCTAGAAATTGATGAACCAAGTAACCGTTCGCGCCATGTACTGCACCCCACGTCAGATACCCGGTAAGTTTCAGCATGGGGTCACTTACGTTCGACGCCGTCGAAACCTGCCTCTTTGGCGTTGATAGCAGCTTGCTTAAACAATGGGATTAACTTCGTGGGGTCGTCGATTTCAGTAGGCTATTAAGAAGCATTTTAAACGACGACGTGTAATGGAAAGAGACTAGAGCTCTGCATACCGTAACATAGCCAGGAGCTCCTGGTAAGAATCGAAACTTTCCGCCCCTAGCAGAAATAGCAGAAGGGGCGTAGACGGGCTATGAGAATACGATGGTAGTAATCAGAGATAAGCCAGAGGATCTCTTGAAAATACTCTCACCTGACCAGACGCCTTCTGCTCAGGGGCATCAGGATGGCTGATACGACCAACTATATCAAGAGTTAGATTGAAGTAGGAAAGTGTCGAGATGTTGCGCCATTACTTACGATGCCAGAGCTGATAAAAGGTCAAATTAAAATGCGCAGCTATTCAGTAGATGTATTGTGCAATTGAGAAAGTAGCGTACCTGACAAAAGATGGCGCCGCCTTCTTTATGAACGGCGTCTGTAATCTTCTTCCAAGCCGCAGTTTGTTCTTTTGACCAGATACCAGGCGCGTTCTGCCATTCGGTCCTAGATGCGGCAAAGGAAATTAGGTAGGTAAAAATGATGAAGGACGGAAATTTTACCCTTGTTGAGTTATTAGAACGCCCTCTGTGATGATGAGGCCGGTACTTTCAGCACGCTGACGATAGTACTCGAGGTTAACGTCGTTGGGAACGTTAGTCGGTACTGAACGACTTCTAGTCAGCGCAGACATAAATACCCTGTTACGCAGAGTGATAGGTCCGAGTTTGAGAGGTTGGAACAAGGCAGATGTGGAGGCCATGATAACGAGGGCTCTAGACTGGATTTGAGACAGATGAGTAGATACAGAATATTACCCTCGAAACCGCGTTTATATGCTTGTAAATTGTCCATAAAAATCATGCAATACCCGTCGATCCGAATGAATTTCGGGCAGACAGGGGCAAAGGTGTCACAGTGCGTAAACCAAATGACATGCATTCTCAAGGTCGCAGCGTATGTCCGGGAAAATAAGTGATACTCGACGATTTCCTGGAGACTTTGTGTCGCGGTGATTCAAGTTTTTGATTGATCGATTAAACAAATGAAAGAGAATTACGGTTCCCTTCTAGAATGCTTCGGGGTTGCCTTTTTGCATACGAGCACACTACGATCTACGATGCGAATGTATAGTGAGTACAGGCGAGTACTCGAAGACCATCTGAATAGCAGGTTCATACCTCTCAACGGTACTGCTTCATACGATGGCGTCCAAAAGAAAAGGTATGCATAGGTGTCTTTACAAATAGTCGGACCTGATGAAGCATTATCGCACTATCGCAATTTTCCACTTCAAGTTACAGTTGCGTTATCGAGTGCAATGCGCACGTATCTCCATCAAATGTACCCTTTTCCTGTTCAATTTTGGTGCGTCTGACTGCCACATTATTAGCGATTTATCGATCACGTTCTAATACTTAGCTTCACGGAGACCAGAAATTAATCCAAGCGACGTAAAATACAAAAGCTCGAGGTAAGTCTAAGCTCGAGGTGTATCGGGATTTAAATTTGTCCAACAAAACAGAGCAAAACCACTTTACCTGATGATTTTCTATGCGGTAAAAGGAGCGGTACCATATTGAACGCCAGCCAATCTTCTCCGTTGCCGTCTGTACGTGAAATCGCACAAATTTTCTAGATTCAATGGTGAGAATTGCCACATAGTTGATGAATAACGCTACGAGAATTATTGTGATTATTCGACGACTCGGAATGAAAACTGGAATGGAATTCAAGTTCGGCTCTCGCAAATTCAACCAACAATAGCTCTATAAAGCAACTCGTGAATACAGGTTTGGTAGGAGGCTAGATTTTCGCATCTCGTCGCATCATGACGCCATCGTTTGCGAGGGGGACCATCATGACTGGGTTCTGAATCCCAATGTCTTTATTGGAAGAGGCGTTCATGATTCATTCCAAGAAAATTACAACCCACCAATCCGTAAGTTCTCCAAGTCCTTCGTCAGACTATTTTTCGATGGAAACTCGAGCAAACTAATGCCTCGTTGGGCGTATTTGAGAAAACCTTTAGTACGAAGGGGTTAGAGGCTTCAACGTCAAACGATTATGTGAAGACATACCTGAGACATATCTATGATCCATACATCCTGTCATGATGCATATTCTACGATCCCCTGGACAGCTCACGGTAGGTTTACGCGGGTCTGCAATAGAATCGAGCTAGAGCCAAGTACCATCCGACGTCGTGTAGATTCGAGTGCTTCAGTAGGGGCAGCGAGCAACGTAGGCCGTTTCTACATAGCGAAAATCGCTACAGCGAACGTTTTCACTAGTTAGCTTAGCTTGAAAATCTGTATGACCTGGACGAGATACTTGGGGCTTACCTCGCTTGTACCTCGCAGTAGGTTCCATTACTGACAGTGAGAGCCAACCAGTCTTAAGCGTCAGTTGCTGTAGAAGTCATAATCACAGCGAAAATGTCTGTCCATTGCTGGGATTCATGTTGAAGAACAGTTGTCGGGTGCCGCGGCAGGGAACGATCTAGCCTGCCCTCAAGTCGGTCCGACTGCCTACACCACGTGGCTCGGATATGCCGCGCACGGACCATTTGCTATTCTTTGACCATTTCTCCACAATTTTGAAACGCTTGCTTCTTACCCCGCTTTCCTCTCTACCCCCACACTCGTAAAATTTTTCTCTTTCTTCTCCACGTCTACAACGATGGCCTCGTTCCTTCGAATGTACAAGTAAGCTCGGTTTTTTGTGGTCTCAGGCGTAGAGCTATCTATGATTCTGACGACTTATGTGCTCTTGCAGCTCTGCTCTATTACGGAGGCCGATGCTCACACAATGTGCTACGGCGGCATTCTTGTTCAGTGCAGGAGACGTGATAGCTCAGCAGGCTATTGAGGGGAGGGGAAAGAATCACGATGTTAGTCTTTGTCTTTTGCTCGCTCCCCTATCTCGTTTCGACATATATACGTCGTCGGCATATTCTGGACATTTTTTCTTTGCAATTTCGTCGTATGATGCTGATCTCTGTTTACAGTTCGCAAGAACCACCAGACTAGCTTTCTACGGAGGTTCGCATCATTCACTTACCCATTTTGCACTTCTTTCCTACACGTATACGTTTCTCACCTTGCCATTCAGTAATGTTTTATAGTTATCATTTCGATTTCTTTGTTTAATCTCACGACCAGTAGAGTCTTACTCATGATGATCCCTGTGTTCTCTAGGCTGTCTATTTGGCCCCGCAATGACAAAGTGGTACCAGTGGTTGAATGGGATTAAGTTTGCGAGTCCGACGAGGGCGGTCATCTACCGAGTGCGTTGTATTATACTCTCTTGTCATGTCTTGCTCCGAGTTCTGATGCTTTTCGTTTCATCTATTTCCGTTCTATGATTCTACCCGTTGCATCTGACGTACAACATGCAACGTTGATTCTTCTTTCTCCACCTGCCCCGTCTGTATAGGTATGGCTTGATCAAGCCATCCTCACACCTGGTGAGTATTCTTCTGTCCCTTCATCGTATACCTGCCCCGTTGACATGAAACTCTGCGCGTTTAGTGGCCGTCGCATTCTTCTTCGGTTCGATGAGTGTTCTTGAAGGTCAACCCCAGGAAGCGATTCCCCGAGTTCAAGCCGTGAGCGCCTCCTTATTCCCGGTACACTTCACGCATGTTGACGCGTCTTCTCGATTCAGGCCTACGTACCGACGATAGTCCGTAACTGGGGCGTCTTTATCCCCACTCAGGTTATAAACTTCGCCCTCATTCCACATCAATTCAGGTTTGCGGTCGTTAGTGTTGTCAGTTTATTCTGGAGTAAGTGTCGCGTCGTGTCATCTGATCCATCGTCATTTTCTCGATCGCGTTGTTTTGTTGTTGTTCCGATGCTGATCTTACGCTTGTTTTGTCTTTTGTAGACACGTATTTGAGCTACGCCAATGCGCAGCAGAAGAAACTACAAGAAGCACAGCATCCACCACCTGCTGATGCTTCCGCGAAGATCATAGAAGTTGTCGAGGAGGTGAAGGAGCTTTTGTGAGCTGATAAGATACACTTGCGAAGATCGGCTCGTTGCGTATCTATCTAAAAATTGATTTCCCGTGAGTTCATGTCTTTGCTTTGCACGATGGATGCTTGGGACTTTGTACGAGATTGATTGTGCTGAATCGATGGACTTTTATAGGTGTTTGATATTTTGCTCGTTCTTGTGTATATGTATACCCTTCTCGACATAGACAATAGAATATTAATTAAGTTAGATGATTTCTCAAACATTACTTGCGTTTCCGTTGGAAAAGTGTCAGTCACAAGCCCAGTACTAACCGTCGAATGTTTTATTGCTGCGAAAGTGCTAGATTTGTTCATGCGTGCTTGCGCCGTTGAGTCTGTGGCCAGTAGATGTGGAATTATGGTTTTAGCGAACTACTCGCATGTTTTGGGACTTGTCTTTGCTCGGAAGGATTAAAAAAGGCAAAGTACGACTGATACATACTATTGCATTAAGGGGGAATCGAACCCCCGGCGGATCGATGGCAACGACCCAGGTTACCACTACCCCATTAATGCTTAAAGGGACTGTGCCGCTAGTGCATGATGTCTACGGACCAGGTCGGCGGAGTTTGAACTCCCATTCACGTGACTTTTCGCTTCATATTAAACTGGACGGCTTAGGCTTCGTCCCCCGTTTCCTGTCTTTCCTACCCACCACCATCTCAACCGTCTCTCATTTTTCACGTTTACGATGCCCAAGGCTGCTTCTGGTATGATTCGTGAACTTGTCTTGCGATAAGCTGGCTTTGATCACTCATATCAGGATCAACGATCAAATCGGCGGCCAAAGCTGCTAATTCGAAGTCAGGTTTGTTGTAGTATTGTACTCTATACGTTATCTGCGTACTAATTACGCGTCTTTTTGTAGTCAAGAGCGACAAGCCCAAAGAAAAACGCCCTCCGACGCCGTATCAAACTTTTATATCGGTTCATCTCAAGGAGTGGAACGCGGCGAATCCTGGTCGGGCTAAGGACGGCATGAAACACGTAAGTCGACGCGTTTCTTGTTCAAGAACTGTTCCTCATGCTCATCTCTGCGCGTACAGGTTGCAGAACTGTGGAAGAACGCGCCGGAGAACCCCAATCGCGGTAAAGAGGTCAAGTCAAAGAAGAAAGTCCCCAAGGCAACTGCTTCGGAGCCGTCGTCGTCGTCTCAGCCAGCGGGTACCGACTTTGAAGATTTAAAGGAGAATGTTCCTAGCAGTGATTTTTAATGTCGGTCGTGGTACGTTTCCTTTTTTGTGTGCATATATGCGCGTTGGCTAACTGGTTTCCAGCGCATTCTGCTCTATTCCAGGTTTATGTCTGCTTCTCTGCGTGCTCTCTCCACCCAATGATGCTTCAGCCAACTGCTCTCCTTTCCGCGTCGCTGACGTTTCGGGTTCCCGGTTTCCTCTATAGACTGACACTCGACACACTTTTGTTGCATCAATAAGTTATTGTTCCTGTACCATGTACTTTTCCAGCCTCGAGGTTGTACTACTGCCTGACCCGTTCCCTGTATTGCTTTAGCCTCCTGTACCTGCTTCTTGTGCTAATAAACCCGATGTAGTGATTATATTACTGGTTCCTTCTGTCGACGTGTTGAATATTGTATCGTAGAATATCCTGTCTCCTTCTGGCTCATACGTCAACGAAAAAAGGATGGCCCTATTGACGTCGACTTCAACAGTTGATAGTTTTTATCTTATCTAATGAGTAAATGAGCTCGGTGAAGCCTGAACGTTGGGAAGAGCACGTACAAAGGTCCCAGTAGCTCGAGCCTCATTAGAGACCGGAAGATCGCGGACTGTCGTTTTTCTTTGTCGTGCTTCTTTGTTATAAGGGATACGAGTCATACGACACAAGGATCGCGAAGCTCTTCGAAGTGTCCAACTTCCTTTGCAGAAGCATTAGTTCAACGTGGTGAAGAATTCAGCGAAATACATCACACACCTCGCCATCAGGAAAAACAATCGACGGCTCTGTCACTACCTGTGACGCACATGTCCTATTATAGTATATGGCCTCCCTAGTCCACGGACTTTCTACTTACATAATCTTTTCATCTTTTATTCTTACTCTCATTGCGTCTACGACTACGACTATTGTCACAAAAAGTATCTAGCAGCTAATTATAAAGCTCTGTCTGGTTTACTTGTTGTCTGAGACCGGTGAGAACCCTTACACATTTTTTAAACCTCAGCTATTGTCTGCTAGGACAATTTTCACTGACAAAAGTTCGGGAGTGCAAAAACTTCTGAACCCTAGATTCCCTAGTGGCTACTCGAAACCACACGAGAATCGACCATCATACAAGGGCAGTCAGCCACAGTTTGATTGAGGAAGCATGACAGCTTCCCTACCTGGATGAGGCCCCATCACCGCTGCTTAGACAAGGAGATCAGCACTCGCTTAGATCTAACCCGCCTATCAGCAACATCAAAATGTTGTCGACATCAACGGCGAGACCATCGATGTCAAAATTTCAATTACCACACAGCCAAACTGTGGTGTCACCTCAAGGCTCACAAGTGGAGAATGACGAAGGTAGTCTATTGCCCCAGCTGTCTAGAATCCCGGGAGGATTTGATGAAGGCGTGATGTATGAAGGAGAAGTGTATACCTACGGGGACATGAAGAGGGAGATGACGTCCGCGTTATCACACACACCGTCGAAGTTCCCGGGCAAGGGAAAGGAAAGGAGTAGAGGTGAACATGCACCTTCTGAGATTAATGTACAAGGTCGTACACATACTAATACAATTCGTGATGGCCCTCGCCCATACTGCTCGAATGTGAATGATGAAGTGTTCCCGGATGACTCCGTGTCCTGCGTTGACAAGGCTGAAGACAACAAGGAACTAGTTTACCCTGAAGAGAAACCCCAGACAGAGGTTTCTCATCGTTCAGATAGTAGCCATGGAGAATGGGTCGGATTATTCTATTCAGAAACCCTGCCACAGCGGAAACCCTCAAAGGCTTATTGGGGAACCCAACTGAACATCTGTTGGCAGCACTGCCGCAGGGCCCGCTGACCGGCCACATATTGTCAGTCACATGATTGCCCAACGCCAGCAAATGTGAGTCTGACATGTCATTGTTATTCAGTCCTTAACGTCCTAATTCTACTCCACAGGACAAACAATTGGGTATATAAAAGTATATCAATCTTCCTATATACATGAGATGCAAATTATGATGGTATGGGTGAGCATGAACCACGCGCTAAGTGAGCAAAGGGCACGATGTTCTCTTATGACCTATCTGGTGGCAATGGCCACATGTGAATAGCCTACGCTTTGCTGGAGGTTGATCTTCCACAGAACTTCCACCTGTCACATTTTGGCCAGTACGTTTACGAGTCATTGGACCACCGCCGCGGGATGGTCCTTCATGCACACCAGTGATCTGTACTGTTCTAGGCTGGCCCTTTGGATTAGGCATAGGAGGATCATGGAATGTCTCTTGATGAACCACATCTTGACGAGCTCTTCTACATATGTTCAGTCAGTATCACAAAATTCTTATTGATTGCAGAGATGGACTTACTGGAGTGAACGCAGCTCAGCAACAAGATCAGTAAGCTCTTCTTGGGTTTGTATTCCATTGAGTAACAGCTTCAGTGCAGCTGTAGCTTCAGAATGAACCATTCGAGCACCAATCGTCTGTGTGAGAGGTGGTGGGGTATTGGTGAATGATACTTGCTCCAACAGGTTCGATGTAATCATTTCTGACTCTGCAAATGACTATGAAACATTATTGAATGTCACGGGCAGAACAGTCTTGATGTCTAGCGTAGGGTCTTGATACCAACTGACAAATAATAGTCATATCTTTCAGTTTCCAGCATCAACAAAGCAATACTCGTACCGAGGACGAATCAAAGAGAGATGGAAGGGAAGCCCTGAAAATGCTGTCCAAGACTTGAGGAAATGACGACAAGGTACACCAATATTGGTGCCCATTGCACAATCGCACATATACCCACCATCTGATAAGATAGCCAGTGTATGAGAGGTTTTCGAAGCAAGATGAACAACTTCTAGTAAATGAGTGACTATGCGTCCTCGTGTGATGAGAAGCTTCAACATCCAATGAGTTGCAATGTAGGCATCGTCATTTTCAAATGTATTGAAGGATCGCTGTAAGACTAGGTCAGTCATCTGAAGTTTAGCAAGATAAGTAGGTTTCATGAATTACTGTTTGCTTGCCATCAATCCAATTAAAGCCACTTTCGGAGCTTGGAACAGAAATCAAGTACTGGTCCTAAATAGATATCAGTAATGCCAGTAACATATTGACACATAGCACTGACCCAATGCTTCAGCCCCTCTGGTAACTCAATCACTTTGATGTTGTAATAGATACTTAACTTCATTTGCTGATAGATGGTATTCAAAGCAAATGGTCCAACATACTCCCAGAGCTGGCTAAGGACTTCTGCATATAGCTGTTCACAGGGGTCTGGATGATTACGGCAGGATAGCTTGCGTAAAAATAGTCAGATCAGATGTTTTTCTATCATTATAAACAGTGAGCATGATTTACCTACTGAACTTTGATGTTTTCATTCAATGTCTGGGTACTGGTGCATGTATTAAGACCATCGAACAATTGTAAAAATGTCTTCTTCGGGCTGCCAATAACTTTGTTGACATGATTCTCCACTTTGACACATCTACTTGTATAGATACCAGCTGTGAATGTTGTACTAATCCATGCCCAGGCCCATTGAGAACGGCATGGATACAGTTCCGTCTGCAAGTATGATGTGGCAGAAGGGTAACATGACACTAAATGGTTAAACAATTGCTTGAAATGTTTGGGAGAAACAGCTCAGTACATAGCCCAAAAGTCACAAACAAAGTTTGGCCACTCTTCTCCAAGGGATGGACATACATGAGTGTCAACGTTACCGTTCAGATGATGAAGACAAAAGAAGTGGTGTGTGAGGGGCATGACACTAGCACAGCTAGCAATCAGGGAAGCATGTCGATTAGAAAGGAAAACCTCAGGTGGTCGCTCAGCACTGTGTAGATGACATGATAGCACCCAGCTATGAGATGTGATATCTTCTGTCTCATGGAAGGCATACCAGATGTTCCAGGATGAGCCAAAATTATCCACTATAATCCCAATATTGAGTGGATACCCTAACACTCTTGTCCCCCAAAGTGGCGGCCACTTTAGGCGCAGCCACAGGCGACCACCACTTTTTCCCCCMCCTTTTCTCTTTTCCCCCCCCCCCTTTTTTTTTTTTTCCTCTTTTTTTTTTCTCCTCCTTTCTCTCTCTCTCTCTCTCCCTCTCTTCCTTCCATGTTTATAGAAGCCAGCCTCTGACTTGTATAAACACACACAGAGAGAGAGAGAGAGAAAGAGAGAGAGAGAGAACTGAGCAGTCGAGCAGAAGCTGTTCATCTCTTTTGTTGTCACTGTTGTCATTGTTGTCATCATCATCATGTCCTCGTCATTCAGTCATTTGCTGTCATCGTTCTCGAGAGACACGGACAACAGACATCTCAGACAGACAAAGCAGCTAAGCTACACATCATCTCGTCACAGAGGTCAAGCTGACTAAGCACTGCCACAACAGCGTTGTTGCTTAAAGAAAAAAAAAAAAAACAGGAAGAAAAGAAAAAGAAGAAAGAAGCAGAAGAAGAAGAAGAAGAAGAAGCGAAAAAGGAAGACAGAGAGACAGAGACAGAGGCTTGGAACAGAGGACCAGCAGCATGTGAGCCTGGGAACATTGATACAGTGACAGTGAAGAGGTGCAGCAGCTGTGTGACAGTGTGACAACCTCTCTTGAACTTGAACCACTACCTTCCTAAAAAGGCAACACACTCTCAAGGCAAGTCTTTGAACTTTTGCTCACTTCAGTGGAGTTTATACAGACCTGCCCTCTGCTTGTATGAATTCAACAGCAAAACAGCAAAAGCAGCAACAACAGCAGCAACAACAGCAATGACGTCTGAGCTCAAGCCATTGGAAGCCTCTTCACAGCTGCTCACTCATCCAGCACTTGACGAGCTGGACTTTTGCGTCAACGCAAAGCTCAAGATGCTGCTCTGCAAGCGCTGCCAGGTTGCAGTTCCAGTCAGCCAGCTCGCGCGTCACATGCGCAAGTGGAAGCACAGAGAGGGAAGGTTCGTCGTCTCTGCTGACTGCAAAGAAGCGCTTCTCAAGATGGACCTGCGCGACGACTATCCATCGGTCGAGAACACAGTGGAGGGCTGCGCCATGTTTGAAGGGATCAAGGTGGAGGAGATGAACGGATGTCCTCACTGCGAGTACATCTCTCAAGCGCACCACCTCGTCGTCAACCATCGCAACAAGGCGCATCCTGACCTCCTGCCTGCAGCAGCTCCAGTCAAAGTGAAGGTCCAGGTGCTAGACACTGGGGGACAGACCAAGCGCTTCCGTGTCACAGCTGACACGCCAGTTCCCTCAGCTGCTGCTGCGACTGAGGTGGACAAGTTTCTGGAGGCTGTGAAGGGGATCGACTGGCAGGTGGAGTCGACGCTGCAGCCGTCTACACCACACATGGTCAACGCATGGCTCAAGCGCACTGGCTGGGCTGACCTTCTGAAGGGCTACGACAAGGCTGAGCTCGTTCAGCTGGCAGCATTTCCCAAGGAGGACGAGCTCTCTGCTGGCCTGGATGACCTTGTCTACGCCTACGCTGTTCAAGCGACAGAGGAAGTCGAAGCCTTGGGCTTCAACGAGAGGTGCAAGCTGAACAGTCCTGACCCTGACAAGAAGTAAGCTCTTCTCTTGTTGTTTCAGTTGCATTTTATACAGCCAGGCCTCTGACTTGTATAAACATGGCTCACCAACAGTGGAATCAGCAACACACCCTTTCACAAGCACGACCACTCAGACACGCTGAGGAAGTACTGCGTCCACACAACTCGCTTGCTGGCAGCGTTGCTCAGGCAAAGGGAACACAGCTACACTTTCCGCCTCTCCGCCGACATTCAAAGCAACATCGACTCCCTTCAAAGCATGCTTCTGGCACAAGACAAGCGCATGCAGGCTGAGAAGCTCGCATGCCTCCACTCTGTCCTTCTCTCTCTGTGGCACCGGGAGTTCTATCCTTCTGCAGACAGCGCCTGTCCTGATCCCACTCTACAGTTCCTGGCCATCGCCACACTGAAGAAGACTGGAGAGTTTGCGCATCCCAAGCTTGTTACCAATCCCATTGCCCAGCTCGCACACTTGATTCTGCTCACCACAGTGCATGAGATGACACAGCTCATGCAGACAACTGACTGTCTGTCAAAGGCTGCCTACGAGTCAGTGAAGCTATACGTGACAGAGCACAACGACACTTCCTTCAGTGCTTTGATGAGCCTGCAACACTGCGCCAGCGCGTTCGCTTACTGCTCTCTGTCGATGCCTCGTGTGTTCTGGACAGACAGAGACCGCCATCAAGAGATGCTGTACAACGGCCACAAGTTCAAGCTGTCCTTTGTGACAGAGTCTATCTCCAAGCTGCAGACACAGATGATGAAGGGGTTCCAGACCACGCTGTGCTTCGGACGACGTCTTCGAGTCGATTACGAGGAGCTCAAAGACCAGCTCAAGGACGAGACACCAGGAATGTGCTTCTTAGACAATCCAGAGAATCCGTTTCTCACTCAACGGCACACGCTGCTTGACATTCTGAGCCAGGACAGTGCCCTGCTTAATCACTTTACACGATATGACGCTGTGCTAGGCCGACGCGTCTTCAAAATGGCTGAAGTGCGGCAGTACCTGCAATACGCTGCTGAGTTCGAGGGGTGTCTCATGCTTCACACTCATCTCTGCCAAGGCGCTGCAGCTCGAGGAACAGAGATCACCTCGATGCTGCTGAGAAACACAGCTACCTTCACGAGAAACTGCTATGGGCTTGGCACCTACCTCGCTACAGTGACGCAGTACACGAAGAACTCGCACAACCAGCAA
>RCHF01000706.1:0-16427 GCA_003987895.1 Neonothopanus nambi
ACAACGGACACAGATTATATACCAGAATTGACTCACCAAACCCAAAGAGCTGCTAAATATATCGAGCCTGCGTCATGGCATCGTCTACTCCGAGCAACTATACTAGCATTCAAATACTTCCCGAAGACCAGAAGTTCAGCGGCGAGAACTATGTGTCGTTTAAAGCGATTATATTACCTACCGGTAGGCTCAAAGGACTCGACCTATACTGGGAGGGCCGAGTCAACAACCCCCACAATTATCCTTCCCCGTACACGAGCACTACTCCGACGGTGATCAATGACCCTAATCCTAATATTCTCGAATACAATCTACGCGAATCGGTTGCCTACTTAACTCTTTGGAACAATATTAAAAACCCCGACGGACTGGGCATCCCCGCTGGGCTGACTTCACGAGACCTTTGGGTGTTCTTGGAGAAAGAATTCCAAACTGTTACCACCATCGCGAGACAAAGGAAAGAGGACAACCTCCGTAAATGCCAGTATGTCGAAGGGATGAGGATAGCTGGGGAGGGTGGGTATGCCGAGAAAATGCGACTCCTTCTGAAACAAGCGAACGATTGTGGCGCTGGGATCTCCCAAAGCCAATTTAATACGATCTTCTTGGATTCCTTCCCTAGAACCCCAACGTGGTTAGTCATCACAGGTAACTTGATGGGTGAACAGAGCTTTACCGTAATCGTCTCCCAATTGGAGGAATATTATCTTCATACTGGAGGCGGAAACTCTCATAACGGCATCACTATTGCAGCTGGGGATCGCGTCTCCACGCTGCAAGCTGAGGTTGATCAACTCAAAGCCGCTTTGGTTGCTGTCCAAGGCAACTCTCACCCTCGAGGACCGGCCAACCCAGATCTCATCTGCATCAATACCAACTGCAAGGGAAAGGGTCACACGATTGAGAATTGTTGGAAGCTCGGTGGCGGAAAACAAGGCCAATACCCGAAGTGGTGGAAGGGTAAACGAGACGCGCCGTTATTGAACCCCTCTGCGAACATAGCAGCGACATCCTCTAACAGCGAAGGTGGAATCTCGAACGGCAATATATACGCCTTGTCTGCTGTGGCGTGCGCCGCAATAACCACCCCCAACCCTCCGAATGGGCATGCTAGAACGTTCGCCGACTCCGGAGCTACGGCCCACTTCTTCCATGATAAATCTGTGTTCCGTAACTATGTGGAGAAGAAGGGTACTGTGGGGAATTCTTCCAAGAAGGGCGTAAGCTTCGAAATCATAGGCCAAGGAGACGTCGACGTACGAATTATCCACAACAATGTTGCACACGTCTTAACCTTCCGAAACGCGCTCCATGCGCCCACTATCGCCTCCAATCTAATCTCCATTGGCGTTCTCGATACCTTGGGGTGGGTGATGATCATTGGGCAAGGGAGAATTATGTTCTGCGAGCCGAAAGGATCAGAAGTATTTATGGGTCGTCTGAATAATGGACTATACCTCATTGAGGGGTCGTTTACGGGAGCGTATCCTACAGCTCTAGCTGCTAGATCGCTAAATTCCCCTGGAGATGCGAACCTATGGCATCGAAGATTCGGCCACGCTGGGTTTACCCGTATCACTCAAGCTTCTAACCTCCTAAATGGGCTCGATATCAGAGAAGGGATTGTACTCAGATGCGAAGACTGTACCATGGCAAACCATAAACGCCGCCCCTTTGACGGCAGCCCGGGTGACGAAGTTGACCCTCTGGAGTGTGTATATCTTGACCTCTTTGGTCCTACTTGTGTTGTGTCTGTCGGTGGAAATACCTATGCTATGCTAATTGTGGATGGGGGAACCTCGCGACGCACACCCTATTTCCCTGAAAACCGAACCGCGGAGATTACCCTTGGGTACCTAAACAACTACAGAATTACTGCTGAACGACAAACAGGTCACACCCTCAAGCGCGTACGCACCGACAATGCACCTGAGTTTAGGTCTCAAGTTTGGGCTGAATGGTTCCGATCCCATGGGATAATCCACAAGTTTACTGCGGCTTACTCGTCAGCGTCCAATGGCGTAGCAGAAAGGGGAATTGGTGTCCTCACCGAGGCGACGCGCGCTATGCTCCTAGATTCGGGATTAGGAGGTAAATGGTGGGCCGAAGCGTTTGCAGCCGCCGCGTATGTCAGTAACCTATTGCCATCGGCTCGACACCCAGGACAGATCCCAGAGGAAAAGTGGACGAGGAAACGCCAAGACGTGAGCCATCTGAGGGTATGGGGATGCGTATGCTACGTGAGGATTCCGAGCGAGAAAGGCATCAGTAAACTCGAGAGCCGATCCATAAAATGCCAATTTATTGGATACGAGGCGCCCGGAATCTATCGCTGCAAAGTCGTAGGGTCCGACGAGGTCATTCGATCGCGCGACGTGATATTCGAGGAGGGTAGCGGGCACTGGACTTCATCGCCTGAGGGGGAGACAGAAGGGGAAGATATGGACTTGGGTTTTCTCGAGGTTCCAGACTCGAAGTCCAAGAATGGAAACAATGGTAACGACGGCGATCAAATCGTCGAACCGGACCGAACCGAAGAGATGCCGTTAATTAACGATAATCAAATCACCCCGCAGTCATCGCCGCCTCAAGATCCACCTCCTGCACCTCGTCGAAATAGACAAAGATCCATTACCACTGAACCGACACGTCGTTCCACAAGGACCAGAAACCTAACCCAAGCCATGATCGAGTCGAGAGCCTACCAAGAGGAAGAAGAACGAGCGCGCGGACAAGGAGAGAATTGGGCTGGAGATTGGGAGGCTAAAGAAGCGCCGCTTCTCCCTGAATTTGACGAGGAAGACGAGAGAGTATCCGCGTTGATCGCCCAGAACGAGCCATTAGCGATAGAACCAGACAACAAGTGGGTTCCGTTGACGTATGCAGAGGCTTCGTCTAGACTTGATTTGTGGGGTCCAGCCCTCGACAAGGAGATAGGAAGATTGGATGAGAGGAAAGCATTCACTCCTGTTGCACGAGAAAGTTGGATGAAGTTGATTGGAACGAGACTAGTATTCGATGTCGTAACGAACCAGGAGGGAAAGGTAGTGAAGCGGCGAGTCCGATTAGTTGCACAAGGACATACCCAAAAGAAAGGAGTCCACTACTTCGACTCATTTTCCCTCACAGCGAGATATGAATCAGTTCGATTGGTTATCGCCCTCGCAGCTTATTATGGTCTCGACCTGTGGGCCGGAGACTTCGCCACAGCATACCTTAATGCAAAACCTCAAACTACCAACTATCTTCGAATTCCTGACGGATACGAGAAGCATTATGGGTTACGTGATGGTAGAGAGACTGTTCTGCGACAAGAAATCAACTTGTATGGCACTAAAGATGCAGGACACAACTGGTACCGTCTCCTCGACAAAACCTATCGTGAACTTGGACACAAATCCATCTCAGCAGACCTGTGTGTTCGATACAGAGCTACAGAGAAAGGGGAGACCATCACAACCACTTACACCGATGACGTTATGGGTGCATCATCTAGCAAAGCCGACGGCGAAGAGGTCCAGAAGGAGCTCGGGGATAAGTTCGAATTCAGAAAGGACGGAAAGCCAGATACCTGTCTCGGTATCAGGCTCGAGTACCACAAGAATGGAGATATTTCCATCCACCAACATTCACTCATCACTAGCACGCTGGAAAGATTCGAGATGGTATCGTGTGCACCTAAATACACCCCTCTGTCCCCCGGTCTCGACCTCTATAATAGCCAACCACTCCCAATTTCCCTGGAGGATCGTCAGTTCATGAGCGACAAAGACTATATGGGACTCCTCGGATGCCTCAATCACATTGCACAGGGTACTCGCCCTGATATAGCGTATGCCGTATCACTCCTACAACGATTCTCATCCGATCCGAGGCCAATCCATTGGTCTGCAGCCCAACACGTCCTAGCCTACCTAAGTGCGACACTCCACTATAAGCTCATGTATCGTTATCGAGGCAATCTCCCTGAAGATGACGGGGGTCTCAAATTGGTTGGATACACTGATGCTTCCCATGCTGATGTCCGAGAAGAACATGGCGCAGCCACTCGAAAGTCTACAATGGGATATGTATTCCTCGTCGGCGGAGCCGCCATATCATGGAGTTCGAAGAAGCAAGCAGTGGTCGCTCTCTCTACGACGGAAGCGGAGTACCTGTCCATGGTACATGCGGGCAAACAAGCGGTCTGGATGTCCAACTTCCTGAAGGAGGTCAATCGAGAGCTGAGTGGAGTACCCGAGATTTGGGTTGATAATATGAGTTCAGTTGCCCTGACTCAGACCACCACCCATCATGCACGAACCAAGCACTTCGACGTCAATTGGGCATGGATCCGAGATCAAGTGCGCGAGGGAGAATTGGAGTTTCGATACGTGCCGTCTGCCAATAATCTTGCCGATATATTCACGAAATCTCTTCCTCGTCCCGCCGTTACTGAAATCACAAGAGGTCTTGGATTAGTGGAGTAGGGCTTCAGGGGGAGTGTTGAGAAGAGAGTGAATCCCTACTCCGAGTATACCATCTATGAACTATTTCTTATTTATCCTTCATATCTTCGTATTCACCTTCGTTCCTTCCCTTTATAGACACGCTCCTTCCTATTCCAACCTATCTCCTATCTACTTATCCGCTCCATGTCGGGAGCACCTTTTACCACTATCACGTTCGTTCCTACTATTTGTTTTACCGGCCTAAGCGATCGGCCACATATACCAGGTAGTTCAACCTCTTTACACCTCAGTCGTTCCCATTATCTGTGGTCCGCCTGAGGTGTGTATACCTAGTACTCTTGGTCCTTCCATTCCTTACTTATTTGTTCTGTCTACAGTATCTTCTAAGTACTTACTTCGTACTCATCTTCGTCAGGTACTGTAGCTTCAATATCAGTCGTTCCCATTATCTGTGGTCCGCCTGAGTATCTTCTAAGTACTTACTTCGTACTCATCTTCGTCACCTAGAGATGAAATGGATCTCGTCAGAGGAACAACAGTAGAAGCAACGTAGACATTTCCTGGCATTTCAGTCCGCACCTCATCATACGCGCCTAGTATCCATACTCATGGGTCAGGCTTTCGCCTCAGGCACTGCAATGCGCATGCAGGTTCTTGTATCGTCTAGACAATTTCATACAAGTTTAAGATATCTACTTACAACCGAGAACTCGCTCTATGATCTGCAATACACGGCATAGATCTTCATCCGAAACCTGTCCAGGCCGTCACAGGCCAAGCAGACCTTATGCACGTTCAAATCTAAGCTTCTCAGCTTTGAGTTTGCAGGAAAACGCGTAACTTCTCCAAAGCTCTATATCGATGCGATAGTTTATTTTTCTGCTCCGCGGGCATTTCTGCGTATCTACACGTTCATGTAAACAGATTAGAGGGCAACCAGCGACAAGCTCGATTCACTCACGTTAGACCCGTACCCGTAGGTTCAAATACAGGATCCCACCCGAACTTTCCTGGCCCCCGGGCGGGCACGATAGTCCCGTCGGTCCGCCCTTCGAAGAGAATGGGCTCCGTACCTAACAAAGGGTTAGCTTTGGTGTGAACGTGATTAGAGTCGCATATACCTGGGCCAGCGGAGTACGCGAATGTGCAAAGAGCCCACGCGTTCTTCGTCGGAAACCCGACCAAGAGATTGTTCAATCCTTCGTGGCCGAGCTCAGCGAGAAAATACTTGATATATGGACCTGGAAGTCCGTTCAAAGCTTCGAAACAAAGCGCAGTGTCTTCAGTAATACAGGGTCCATTTATCTGCTCAAGTATGAATCAAAGAGGAAAACACAAAACCCCGAAGAGGAAAATATCTTGCGTACCAGTTCCGCGGCACGACGACATTTGGCTATAGCGACTTCCTGAGTAGTTCCCTGAATCTCATCGACTAGAATACAGTCAGAGATTTATTGAAGAAATTCGAACAGTAAGCTTACATACTGTCGAGACTCTGAGAGTCGATATCGATTGGCTCAGCACCATCGGACAGAATTGCTTTCACTTCACGAAGTTTATTGGCGTTGCCCGTGACGAAAGCTATGAGATATCAATGTTAGAGCCTCCACCGTACCGACAATTGCCTTACTCACTTAAACGAGTCATGGAAGACGATGTTGAAGACGAGGTGAGTCAATGCGGTTCAGAAATTAAGTAAATCGCGAAGGATAAGCGCCAAGTAAGCGCTCTGACTCAGACAGGCGTCCGTGGGAATTTCGAGCCGTTTGCCTGTCTTTCCTGTGTCTTTCGCTGCAATTTCTGAGGAAACGCTAGACTAAGAGTCTACAGTCAAATGGGCAAAGAGTGGAGACGTATTCTAGCCTATTTCACTTAAGCGAAGCTTGCGATGTGCCAGTCGACTATTTCAATTTGCTCGTGGCTGAACGTAGACGCCTGCCACTTCATTGTGAGTCTTCATGAATCTTCTGATCAGTTTCGAATCCTTTTAATACAAATTAATAGTCTTAACTCCAGATTATCTGCTCCAATACACATGTTCAATACATGCGGAATATATAGAATACGCACTTCGTAGGCGTTCTAGACAGACAGCCTGCTTCTTGAACGTCACCTTGCCGTGATTCCATTCCAAGCGATCACACAGCAAATTCTCGAGTGGTGTGTTAAGACCTGAGGGATAGCTTCGCTTCCTTGGCTGTCCCCGCTATCGTCCTTGCCCACCGAGCTCAGCACTGATTGGGAATGGCACTTGTCGTTGCTCTTCTGCTCAGCTTTCTGTTTCCAGCGGTTATAAATGGCCAAAGTCAAGTCAGCGTCCCTACGTGCAATTCAAACACTCAGTATGGCTGGGTAAAGCAAAACACCATAGAAAGCATCGGTACTAATTTTACTAACCTGTATCCTAATCCGCAGGCTTTCAATTCTTTGAGTCAGAGCCCTTGCTTAATTGCTGGAAATTTAGGAGCGGTTTGCAGCACAATCGGTGCGTCGGCCTCTCTTGTACCATTCGGAAGCACTCCTGAGTTGTTGCGCTTAGGTTTTACAATCGACCCTATCACACCTCCATATAAGTATCTCGGTCCCTCTCTGGGTGGACAGAACGCTTGCGTGTGTAGTTCTGTGTACTATTCTTTGTTGAGTGCATGCGCGGCTTGTCAAGGGGCAGAGATTGTGCCGTACGTCCTAGCTACCAATCTGGCTTGAGAATAACCTTTCTCACGTTTTTCTAAGATGGTCGTCGTGGATCACGAACTGTAGCTCTTCGTACCTTGGAGTGTACGTTGTATGCTTTAGTGTCGCGTGCAGAATTATATTGACCGATCACCTAGTTTTCCAGAGAGTATTCCTTCAGGCACTGCCGTCCCTCATTGGGCATACATGAATGTTACAGTGAGTTGAATGTTGAACTGGCTTGATTGTCGATTTCCTTAGCTCGCGTGCAGATCGGTGACTCTTTCAACGCAACTTTGGCGAAGCAAATAGGAGGTGAGTTTGCTCTTTACCTCTACATCAATTCTCTGTGAATGAGACATTTAAACTAGACAACCCTGAATCTACATCGGTCTCCTCTACCACATCCAGCAGCAGCAGCAGCTTCACATCAGTGGTCACTGCCACTACCACATCATCGCCATCATCATCTTCAGGCGATAGCAGCAATTCAAAAGCGGGTGCTATCGCTGGTGGTGTCGTTGGCGGATTAGCATTCCTTTGTGTCCTATCTACCTTGATATTCTGGTTCATCCATCGCTGGCGAAGACGTAGCTCGACAAGACCATCGTCTCCGATACTATCTGACAGCCACTCCGATAGGATGTCTACCACGCCTACCCCGTACACATACCAGCTAAAAGGATCAACCCCGCCTCCGAAAGTCTATGTAAGTTTGTGTGCGTCAGATGGAAGTGTTTTGGTTTGACTGATATCTCTTGTGGATTCATAGGACCCGTCTAATCCGACCACATACCCTGAGCCTGATTATCACTCGACACTTTCGCATTCCAACACGTTGCATCCTTCACCTTATCAGTCTATGTCGCAAAGAGAGTCCCGTATAGTGTATACCGGAGCACCCGAGATATGATTTAGTATCCCTCTGAGTCTCTGTGTGAATTGTGTATGTATATTCTGCCTTTTTTATTGAACACATTATCTTGTTACTGCGGTCCATCGCAGTATCTGTCTATCATCTCGCATGCTGTGAAGGGTACCATCTCGCTCTTAATTCTTCCTATTTTCCGAGCCAGCTTTTCCCCGTCGGACCATATGCACAGCCACAATTTGACCGACGCATTTCCGTCGGCTCGGCTGAATTGGGCAGACCGTGTATACCTGGAGTATACTTGCTACAAGACGTGTTCCCCTCAAAGGGATGATATATAAGGATACACCTAACGTGAATGGATCAGCACTTCTCTCGGGGAAAAGACTCGCTTCTCGTACACTACTTGGAAGAATGTTTCCTTTTTTCAGATCTTCAAATTCGCGTTCTAGCTTACATCTCTTGATAATTCTTCTACATCTCCTTCTTCATTCTGGGATGGCAGGTCAGCATCGTTCGCATATGTGTGATTGGTTTACTGACTCAAGCTCTACTAAACAGATGCAATATCCGTCCAACAAGCGTTAGGCTACGTCCCAAGCAAACCGGCAGCAATTGTGGTTGCAGTTCTATATATCCTTTTCTCGACTATACATTTCGTGTCTGTATTCAGATATAGAAATTGGTGGGGCCTTTGCTTGCCCATCGGTGCGCTCGGTAAGCAAATTCACAGAATAGACATGTTTATGTTGCTGATTCTGTGTATGATCATTTCATATATAGGTAGTGCATTCGGTTACATCCTTCGTTACTTGATAGCAGAACCTAAACACCAAGATTCTCGGGGTCTCTTGACAGCAGAGCAAATTCTTGTTCTCTGTTGCCCTGCCGCATTCCTTGCTTTCAACTATATCGTCCATGGTCGACTTCTCCAGACTTGCATCGGCGCTCGTCATTCTCTCATCCGACCGAACTGGATCTCGACATTCTTTGTGCTAAGTGATTTCATCACGTTTATTGTCCAGGTATCTACACATCGGCTATTATATCCTTTCACTGGCCTTGTGTTCAACGCTTTTGGTTTTTAGGCTGGAGGCGCGGCTTTGGTATTACAACCCGCCCACACATCGACAGGAAGGACCGTCGTTAAAGCTGGTGTTGTTCTCCAAACAATGTCTTTCGTCATTTTCTGCGGATTCCTTGTTTGGACTTGGTTAAGTGTGAAGAGGGAGAAACTTGCCACTGGTCGTGAGGTTTGGTGGAAGGGGTATATGACTCTCGCTTTTTCTTCCGCTTTTATCCTCGTAAGTGTATATCTCAAAGCATAAGAGACCGTGGAGCATAATCTTAATGATACAAATTTATCTGCTTTGTAGGTTCGGGCTATCTACCGTATGGTTGCATCGCTAGCGGGACCGACGAGTAGTCTGTCCAGCGATGAAGGTATGCTCCTCTGCTTCCTGATAACTTCACCACTGACTTTCATCGTCTTCTCAGTCTTCCTCTACGTCCTTGATGTCCTCCCGTTGATGATAGCAATAGGTATCTATGTACCTTTCTGGCCTGGCAAGTACATGGACGGCAAAGATTCTATCGTGAATATGACGCGCGAACAGTACAAGTTGGCTCCAACACGCGAATCTGCGTAACGCTCACTGGGATACCTTGATGTATAGAGTAGACTAGGTAGAGTTCTTTACGATTATAGCTTGGACTTTCAACTTTACAGTGGATTGTATGGTACTTATATCTTCATGGTAATCTGCAGACTTGATTGTTAGGGTTAGATGAAGTAAACTTCAACAAGGAATTAAACTTTTATCTAAACCCTCATATCTTGAGTGCTGTGAGCGTGGGCCTTGGACTGCCTTGGTCTTGGATTGCGGTTTCTTGCGTAGTGTCCAAAATAGGAAGTATGGCTTCCTTTTTTATATCGAACGGCACCATTACCCAGTAATACCCACGTGATCGTGAGCTCAAGAGTCGAGGCCGATCAATTGACCGGAGTCTTTGAAACTCTTTCTATCGCAGTCGTTGATGTTGGCAGGCGCCTTTTTTTTTTCAAATCTACAACCACTGGAACCTTGAATACATCGAAGAAGCAAAGATCGTCAATGAATACTACGTCCTCGCTGAAGTTTGTTCCGACAAATGTTCAAGTCTCAAATCCGAGCCAAGACCAGATTCCAGTTTCGACTGAAGTCGTGGTATTGTCGCTCCGGAATCCGAAGAAGTATAGCAAAAAGATGGCTCTGTACATGTGGCATTCACTGCCTTTATGATACTTCTCTGAGGTTTTGACATCTAGAATGCAGTACCTTGCTGATATCTGCTGACCTGATAATCCGCTTCGCACACACATATCCTATTTCCGGGTCTATGTTCTGAATCTTATACAGCTCCTGGAATATCGGTGTCTGGTGACCGTTCAATGCCGATGTATATAACCCCTCGACTCGCAAACACCATCGTCTTTCCTGGACACTCATCTTTTCGAGGTCGAAAGCGATAATTGTCCAGGATCCATGGCCGCCCAAAATCTCTTGATCAGATGGATAGTTTTGATGTCTTTGTTCGCAGAAATCTGGGTAGAACCCGCTAATGCCCAGGTTCCGGCTGCTTTGGGGAACATACCGACGTGTCTGCCAAATCCTAGTTTTACATGGGTGAGTTGCTTTCGGATTTTTTGCTTTCCATAGCCAAATGACAGATCGTTTTTTTTTCAATAAGTCATACAATTCGCTCAATCAAAGTGCTTGTACTGTCGCATACAACCTCGGAAATGTTTGCGCTCCCGGAAGTGAGTCCCTCTCCACCTGTTATCGGATTGCTATCTTTAACGGGTGCTCTAGAGTTTGGCATACCATCTATTACGGCGAATCTCTCTGAGTTCTACGAAGGGCCGACTGAGGCTACCTCTTCACCGTGTATCTGCAGTTCCGTTTATTATTCGGTGCTGAACGCATGTGCTGAATGTCAGGGCGGCCTTGACTTACGGTGCGTGACAATTTCCGCAATATCCGCTCTATCTGCTCTGTGGTTGATCAATCGGTTATTATACGTAGCTGGTCGGTGTACAATACTAACTGCACGAGAGTATATGTCACGATGTGAGTTGCCTCATCTTTCATATAAGGTAGGGTTACATCTAACGCTCACGACTTGATAGATACCCAGAATCCATACCTGCTGGTACCAATGTTCCTCATTGGGCTTATCAGAACATCACCGTACGTCGTTTGAGCCCCGGCAGTGGGCTGTGTTGATGTATCTGATCATGTACTATGCATAGACTGATGATGTGTTCAACTCGACCTTGGCGCAGATAGACGGCGGTAAGTTATACTCAATTAGTCTCAACAGCTGACCAGTCTCTGATGAAACATTCTTGCTGTCATCTAGATGCACCAGAGTCAACTGGAGTAGCTTCGACACCAACAGCTGGCACTGCTGCCTCTAGCGCTACAACTTCTTTGGCTCAGCCTTCCACATCTGCCACTAATGGTACCGCGCCTAGCGCAAATTCCAACAGCGGCGCAATTGCAGGGGGCGTTGTTGGTGGTGTAGCTTTCATCGCTGCTGTTGCTGCTGTGCTCTTTGGGTACCTACGTCGCAGGCAACACATGGCTGAGAAGACTGCCACGCCTCTTGACTTTGACCCAGCGTCAATGGTAGAACCTTATACAATGCGTGCACGGACACCTCCAAAACTCTACGTGAGATCATCTTTGAACATGTTCTCAGGAAGAGAGGCTAATTGCTTCTTTTTTTTTCCCGCCGCATTTTGTAGAATCCTGATGATCCGAGAACCTTCCCAAATACGAATTCGGATCCCCCGGGTGCTTTCCACTTACCTTCCTCCGTGTCGCCATCACACTGGGGACATCCTACTACGACGAGGTCTGAGTCGCCTGGTACTCTGAGCGGGCAAGGACACGTACATTCGAGGTCTATGTCAAGCGGCGGCACATATTCTGGGGTACCAGAGGTTTGAATTAGAGTGGATATTATCCGTAAAAGTCTTAGCTATCGTACGTCTAAAATATTGAAATCTATGATCTCAAATTTCTATAAATTTTATTATTCGACGGCTCAGGGCACTAAGCTTCCACGGCTCAGAGACAGGAAACCTAATTGGGACGGAAAAAACGCTCACCTGACTGAGACAAGTCGCGATGACCGCCCTTTGTCTCTGACGCGGACGCGTCATAAATGATAACTCTACGCGAGCGCGTCACTGACAACGTCATGCTCGATGTCTATTCACCTCCTCACGGAGCTTGGTTATGTGGCGCAATTATACTTTGAAGGCTGTATAAAAAGGCCCCTCTGGCGAATATTCTCTGCATCAACTCACCCACTGACTTACTCTAACAACTCATACAATTTTCATTAACATGTCTGACACTGGTCGTCAATCTTTCACTGACAAGGCTACCGCTGCCCTCAAGGTGGAAACTCCTACAACGTTTGAAATAGCTTGTCGCTGATGCCACTTCTTTAGCCCGACTCTGAAAAGAGCACCACCGAGCATATGGGCGACAAGGTCAAGGGTAACGTTGACTCTGCTTCATCGTCGATGCAGCCTCAGGTATGCGCTTATTTTTTTTTTTGTTGTCTATTACAACCAATATATTCCTTTCAGAGTGAGAAGTCGAACACCCAGAAGATGGGTGATACCCTCAGCGGCAACTCTAACGAGAGCGACGTTAGTACTCGTTCTCTTCAAGGCATTTTCACTTTACTAACCTGGTTCTTCAGCGCTCCATGGTTGACAAGGCCAAGGATGCTGTCGGTCTCGGCGAGAGGAAGTAAGGGATAAATTGTGTATTATATGACCGAAATGTATACTATTTAAGCGCGAATATTCACCCCAAATCATTCAATTTCCTTGCAACTTGCACGAAAATGATTCGGGATTGATCATCGATCACGCTCATGACAAATTTCAGAAATTTAGATGAAGCGAGGTGTGCAAGAACAGAGGCATACAGCTCCCGGCTGTTGGCCTCATGAAAGAGCATTGTTCCTCAGAAGTCAGTGAACTAGTAACATCAAATAAGTCTTAATGGAAGAAAGACGCATCACTCTCAAGATCTGGTGTCATACAACACAGCAGGAATTTTTAGAAGCTTGAAGTTACGTGACAAAGAATCATTGAACCGGGAGGGAAGTAAGAGCGGTCAGTGCTGCTGTAAGCATCAACAGCACATTGACTTGTTCATGCGAACACTAGAAGCAGTGTCCGTGGTTGGGGGTTCTCCAGTTAATTAATCATAACAGCACAGAGCCAAACCTCTCGTAAGTCAAACACTCGATAGTCTGCCTCTAGATCTCATGTTGATCTTGTGCGATGCCTGCCTTGGTCAAAGCTGGTCATACACAACCAAGAAAATCACACGGTCACGTGCTGTTCCCATGTACTTAAGTCCGGTGACTCCTGGTGACTCGTGGGCCGTGGCGAAACTTGGAAACTACGCTCGGTGCCAAGTGTCGTCACGTCGTCGCTGCAGTGGTAAATTGGTGGCATCTGTACTGGGCGAGGCTTTGAAATAGCATTACAGGTCACTTGTCGTTTTGGAAACCTCGAGGCTTTACAGCTATGGCACCACATGTTCAAGAATCTATTGCTTAACGCCATAAACCAGCGCATTAGTTGTAAGTCGCCTTGTAAATCTGTCAAATTCATATTTTGACTTACATAAAGCTGACAGTTCTGTAAACTGGACCTACAGCGTAGGTTGACTCGATGAATGCAGCTGGCTGTTGAGCTTCTGTGGGTCCATAAATATATTGGACCCCTCGTGAACGCACAAGTCCACCCCGACCATCATGTCCTTCCTCCTCGACGAATCTGCTGCTGATATTCTTGCTGAAAAAGGATGGCTTCAAGGTGCAATTATCAGTGGTGTTGTGTACGGCGTGGACCTTACGCTTTACGCGTTATGTCTCTACCACCTTATCCGTCAGATAAAGAAAACTAGGAAAATTGACACTCGGAGGAAGTACATGCTTCTCGTCTATATCTCCATCGTTTTCGTCCTCGCAACAATCTATATGGGCTCTGTGGCTAAATTCACCGAATTGGCTTTCATCGATAATCGTGATTATCCTGGAGGGCCGAACGCTTATGAGCAGGAGATGTTCTCGATCCCTATTGATGAGATGGGGAACGTCTCTGCTATGATCACTACTTGGCTATCTGACGGTATTCTTGTATGTGGTTTTTCCATGACCCATGGTACAGCCGCTAATAATTTTACCTTTTGCTCCCATGTTATAGGTGTGGCGTTGTGCGATCATTTACAGAGGGTGCAGATTTCCATCGTGGCTCGTCATGCTCTTCCCTTGTCTCCTGTTCCTTTCATCCTTCAGTAAGAGCATCAGTATGCAATCCTTGGCCATGACAGCTTACAACGTTATGACTTCCTCAGCAATCGGTCTTCTCTTCCTTCTTCAATTATCCACTTCTTCTCCTTTCGGTGCTGAGGGGCATATAGACTACACAATCCCTTTCATAAGCCTGTCTCTTGCTCTGAATGTTTTCGTTACTATGGCTATTGTTGCCCGTCTATACCTCTTTCGACGTCGAGTCGTCAGCACGCTGGGAACCAATTACGGTGCCCATTATGCCAGCCTTGCAGCGATGATCATCGAGTCTGCAGCAATCTACTCCTTTTATTTGCTTGCTGTATTGATACCCTTCAGCTTAAATAACCCCATTTCTTCTGTCTTCCTTCAATCCCTCAGTCAAGTACAGGTAGGTCCTGAAACTGCTATTTTGCGCATTTTATCCTTATTCCCACCTATCACAGATTGCTGCATCGTTCCTGATCATGTTCCGTGTTGCTCGAGGCAAAGGTTGGATGGCTGATACTGCAACGCATATCTTTACAACGGACACCTCTAGGGCGCGTTTCCGCACAGGCACTGAGCTCACAGGGATAGAATCGAGACTGTCACTGAAGCTGCCCGCCCCTATCGTAACTCGGAGTAGACCTGTATCAGTGTTAGCATTAGCTCATGATATATAAGTGTCAGAGTTGAATTTCATTGCGAGAATGAATGAGAGCGAGCTGTGCCCAGTATCGTCACATGCCGACCTCAGAAGAACCAGGGCCCCTGATAGATCACACAGAGCTCTCATCCGGCAGCCCCGAATTTTGGCCGATTTTGGGGTGAAGGTCTCATCTCATGCCCCGGATTTTGGCCTAATTTGGCAGGTATGTTCCATGCCAGACAGCCCCGAAAATGGCACATGGGCCCCGAGGTTTCATGCCAAACCCCCGGAAAAGCACGGTACTAGAGGGGTAACCGAGTAGCATTTTATGGATCTACTGTATCTGTGTGACTGCCACGGTGCCACCAGGCCAGAAACTCTTGTATTTGTCAAATTCAACAAAAAGTGTGATTTGAACTGCCAAATCCAGAAAAAAAGGCAAATTCCCACCCTAAAAGTCCAGGTCTAAACCTATTTATAGGCATAAGGTTTCATGCCAAGACCCCCGAAAACCGAAAATTTGGGGCAAAGTTTCATCTAAAACCCCGAATTTCGTCCAAATGGGGTAACGGCGAAGCCCCGAATCCGGCCGATTCTGGATGAGAGCTCTGTGCTAATTATCAGGGGCCCTGAAGAACCTCTTCAAATTTTGGTTTCGGTTTCTCTTGTAAATCGCAATACATAATAAATACGACCTATGTCCTAGATTTCCGCCTTAGCAAGCGCACTCCTGGGAGCGTAGTCCTATCGAAGCTTGGAACCGGAGGCTGAGTTTGAGGAAAGTGTCACTTACAGGTGGTCCACTGTACACAGTCCATGTTTTTAGTCCGCGCTTAGCATTGCCACTGCGCTCATTTTTCCTCTCTCGTCTGGCGCCGGCGGCACTATTATGGCCTTTTCAAAAACTCGTATGCTTTACACCATAACGAGGACGACATAGTTCCTAAATGCTCTCCTCACCCGATAATCATAAACCACTGGAGAAGCTAGAAAATGCCAAATTGCGTGACGGACTGTGGATCAAAAGGATTCCATCTGCATACTCTACTGCCCAAGTCTCGAAATGGTTGACCCGAATCAAATATCCTGGAGACGTATCTGAAGATGGAATTGGTAAATTTGAGGCAACGCTGGAAAATCTCTGCCTTTTGATGCGCTTGCAGATAGTGGCATTCGCGTTCGAGAATACCTCGATGCATTAGTACGTTCTCTTTTTAATTTTAATTGAATTTTTGTGACTATGGAGTACAGTACGAGTCATCACTCGATGGATATCAGTCCGGAAGGACTGTATCAACGAATGGTGGTTGAGGGAATGGGTTCATATTGTTTTGGCATGAATGGTTTATTTCTGCAGATGATTCGAGGATTGGGATATCGGTTTGTATATCTCCTTGGATGTACTCACTTCAACGGCTGATTGCTGCTCTAG
>RCHF01000707.1:0-17505 GCA_003987895.1 Neonothopanus nambi
ACTCTTCCCGAGGGTACTGGAACTTCCGTTGATTGTCACCAGTTGTCACCCTCCTCAGCTGCCGCCTAGCAACGGTACGATTGATGACCCATTGAGTCTCTACTCCGTTATCAGATTACCTTGCCTACCGACACCGCCTTTTGCTTATACCACGATCAGCCTCCTTTCTCCAGCGAGTGCGAAGGCAGAGCAGCAAACACGTAAAGCTGGTCATGGAAAGTCAAAGGGTGAATTTGACAAGGAGAATGATCCACCAATAATACCAACCATTGCTATCACCGCCGTCAGCCCAGTTCATCGGGTTTGGCGTCACTGAAAGATTTTGGGCTTCGTGTTGTCTTTTTGTGGGCTATATGCCGTCCGGGTTTTCTTGGGCTTTTGTGGAGTTATCTACTGGGAAACCTTAGGTTTTTGTGGAATTATATATACCCTTGGGTTTTGTGCCCGAGTTTCTCGTCTTTGCTTGCAAAATACCCCTTTCCAATTTCCTTTTGTTTTTACTCTCAGTGTGAATGACATCATAAGTGGATAAGAGAGACCTAGACGCTACTCGAATGGGAGTGACGCACCCAGGCCACAGCTTGATTATTCCCTTCAACTGTAATTCGCTCAATACAACACTATAACAATTTAAAGATGCAGTACATTACACCATTTAACGTCTCGAAACAACGACAAGATAGTACGAACAGAAAGGGAGACATCATGCACCAAGTGAAAAACAGACAGTAGATATCGACGAGTACAACTTTTATGATGACATGACACTGACGGTACAGCAATGAGAGGTTGTCAACAAAGTAGGTACTACTGTGGTCTAGACACGTTACGCATCACCACCGGTAACCGCTCACCATGCCCGCATGAGGAGTTCAAGGCAGTAGTAGTGTATGTGGAGGTACGCTACCTGCAGTATTGAGCAAACAAAGTGTAAGTCAACTGTCAATCGTCACAGCTCGGTCTCGGAATGCCCAGTAGGGTTCATATTCTTCAAAAGCTCTGCTGTGTCTTCATTGTCATGGTCGTACATCCGTCCCCAGCCCCTTGAAGCAGAAAGTAGGCCATCCCATGTTTCTTGGTCCGTCGAGCCAACCGAGTGGCTTAGCATGCTAGTTCTTGTTTGGGTGTAAGCTGTCCAGTCAGGAATGCAGGTTCTTGTTTGACCAATTTTCGTGCGGCAGACCCGACCAAGTGATTTTGGAGCTCGTCACGTTCTTCCCCCTCAAGTCATTCAGAAGATATGTAACAGGATGCAAAGCTATAGGCCTTCATAAACTTGACAATCTAGAGAGAATGAGAGACGAGAGAATAGGACTCACAGAGGACGACCAAGGCTAGCCTTATAGTCTAACGAGGCTACCGAAGATAATGTCAAATGATCCGGAAATTGAGCAGCATACTGGTCCCAGCCTGGGGCACAAAACAGAGGAATCTGCCTCAGTGCTCCTGATACAATCCGAGCAGAACTGGAACTAACACCCGCTGCTGGCGGAACAAGTTGGGTAATCTGGCCACTGTTTGAAAATTGGCGTATCTCGTAGTATGCGGAGGAGTTTTTGAAGATGGTAGAGTGGGGATGTTTGCTTTACCTTTACAGTCAGTGAACGTGCTTCATCGATGGCCAGATACACGATGGGACGGTGACTCTGGTCTTTCACCTGAGCGGCTGAGGACAATGTCTTCCACGTCCAAAGTGTAATCTACGAACCGGGAAAATCTTCGCTTAGAGAGGGAAAGAAAAAGAGCTATAGAACTCACCTTTATGGTGAAAACGGATTAGATCGAGGGGAAACCTGTTGTTCTGCTTAGTAGGTGGAGAATCTGGGCGCGACGACTGCAACGACTGTAGATAGCTGTTGACAAGCTACGATATTTGCCGTCAGCACAAATGTATGGGATAAAGTGTCTGGTAGGCACACCTCTCTCGCCCAACGAAGAACATCCCTGTAGAAGGCTACCCGATACTCGCCCTGTGTCTCCATTGTTTGACCCTCAGTCATCTCCTCTCGGAACCATGTGGCGCCCTGTTCACGGAGCCATGCTTATGGGTTCTTTTGATGCAGCATGGCGTCGGCGATAACTTTGTCGCACTTTTCGAACAGTGCAAACACGAAGGAGCTCATGTGAACTCTCTGTTCTTCCGTTTCCAAAGACTTGAGGTTGATAATCCAATTATACATCTGTGCGTCAGAAGCAGGGAAACCTGAAGGGAACAAGTCCATCCGTGACTGTAGAATGTACATACACACAAGGCACTTTAGGATTCCGAAGATTCATGGGTATAACAAAGTTCTCCTTGCTGAACTGGTCTACTGTTTTCGACTTTCCTGTCCCGGTAGATTGCACAATGGTGCAGTAAGGGGGTGCAGTAAGGGGAGTATATAGATAAGAGGTTCTCGAAATGGTGATGGACGTGCGCTCTTAATGCCTCATGTGCCTTGCCAATGTACCGTTGATGCCATGAATCCTCCGTAACTATAAACCGTCGATGAGGTGAGCTAAAATTGAAGTAGTAGAGTGCGTACTAACTCTTGATGCTCGCCCTGTATAATGGTTCTTTCTCCTCAATGGATACATTCTGGTTCATCCTGAGAAGTCCTGAAGGTCCTCAGTGAGCTCGAGTTCAAATAGGAAACATTTCACCTTACTCAAGCATCGAATATAGAAGAAGCCTCGCGAATTGACACAAGCATCATTCACCATCTCGCTCAGTTGAAGATACTCGACTATGAAGGCTAATGCGTCAGAGAAATTCTTGAAGGACCGCAACTTGAAGCCCTGCTCAAAGGCAGGAAGGCATATGTCACGCAAGATAAGCCCCTGTAGCCTATCGAAGTTCAAGCAACGCCCGTGATAAGATTCTGATCAATAATAAGAATGCGTCAGTTGAATGCACGTGATCTGTGTTTTCTCTTGCTTGGTCTTCGTTGCAATTTTTGCCTATCTCGACGACCCATATATTTCTTCTCCTCTAGCTAAACCTCAAGATTGGGCTGGCCAATGTCACAATGGGAAGAATATGACCGAGTGTGTAGCTTCCTTACTTCTTTATTTTTAGACTCTGCCTTTTCATCATAATACATTTTTCACTCTACAGGCCATACAAAATCAAACAAGTAAACAATTGCCCCTCACATCAACAGAAAGAAGCAGGTGTCACCGGTGGGCTTTATTCATTTTGAGCATGGCTATGTTGGTTTTTTGATATGACTTTTTATGGCAAAAGAAGTAGACTCAGGGCTAAGAGTGGAATGCTGGAAAGACCCATAGGTCGGCCCCGTAAACACGCTCACGGTGGTAACATACTGGATCTCACTCAAGATGCAGAGAAGGGCACTGTAGTAGAGAGAGATTCAAGTACATTGATGCTTTCTCCACTTGACATCTCTGTCATCCAAGCTAGCAATATCTATACGATCTTCTCAACCCTACGACGATTTGGGTATAGAACTGATGGTATTCAAGCTTCTAGGACAGTTAGCTCTAGGAAGGTTGTAGAGTCAAATATTTCACAATATAGAGCCTGTAAGCTCCTTATAAGCTGTCTGAATGTGATTGATCAACTGATGTGTTTAAAAAATAAAAATAGTCAAAGGGCCCAAAAACAAGGTTAAACAGCTCTTGAGCCCAGCAAACACAATTCACTTTTCTGCTGTGAGCCTGACCTATCCAGGCTCTGTATTTAGCGAAGAGTAAGTACTCTTGAAGTATGCATTGCATTGTCTCACATCTCTAAAATAGGTTTTTGCTTTGCATTCCGTTATCAGTGCTTATCTATGACCCAATAGATGATCTTGTCACCACTATTGAGTTGTTATATTCTAGTTGGGTGACTCCTTTTGGTATATAAGCGCCCAGCTGATTCATCAATCTTTTGTGCTATAAAAGTACTCTCAGAAGGTCTTTCTCAAGGCCAAGAGGTGAGTTTTACTAGATGATTGTCTTGTCAACACTTTTTCTAAAATAATGTGGTCACCTACAGGCTCATCTCTTAGAGTTGCATCGTGCCATATCTCTCGAGGACTGTTCCATGCTGTTACAGATTGTGGACAAAATCAATCAAATTTTTGCCACCTCACCTGCTCTTGTCTGTCGAACTGGCGTACATCAACACCTCCTTCAAGAGTGTTACAGTCGATGTGTCAAACCAAATCTCAAGAAGCTCAAACTTCCATCCTCCAAAACCTGGTCAAATGAGGTTTACGGGGAGCTAATGCCATCATTCCTTGATGGCATTTTTCATGATGTGGGATTAGCACCAGGATCTCTATTTCTGGACCTTGGCTGTGGTGTGGGAAATGTTGTTGCTCAAGCAAGTCTAATGACAGGATGCAATGCTTTTGGAATTGAACTCAGAGAAGACCCTGCTAACATGGCTGCTAACATGGCTGAACAGCTTGCTATACGGAGTCGACCGTGCGGAGATCGGTACGAAGCTCCGCCCGTTCCAGCTGAGCGAAGCAAGAGTCGGTGAGTCTGAGTTCCCACGCTTTCTAGCCTTTTCGTCGTTCTCAACACCGCGTCAGCGCCGGCCTCAGCAGCTTTCTTCGCAGCTTTCTAGCACATCACCGCTCATTTTCTTTCATTAGTCACTCTTTCCTTCGTTCCTCTCTTTGTAGAACGGATAAGCTGCAACCATAATGTCGTTCGACCTCCACGGACTCAACCTGGGACAAGGAGTTACTGGAAGTTCAGAACAGCGCCCACCATCCTTCACCGACTCATCGAATCCAGCAAATCAAGGTCACCCACAAGGTGGACCAGTGCAACCCCCTAATGTTGATAGAAACTCTCGACCCCAGGCAACAGCATCAAGTGGAGGGTCTAGCACCTCACACCAACCCCCTCCACCGCCTCAAGCAGGCCAACGTTTGTATAGCAATGACATAGGAATACTAGCCTCAGTAATGGAGCAGCTGAAGCACCACGAGGAGAAGAAACCATCGCTACCAGATCCAATTCCAGGTCGAACAGCAAGCATATTCAAGTGCAGTAAGTACCACACTTCGATTCACGTTCATCTGTTCTTCCTTTTTCCAATCTGTGGTGGTCTTTTGGACTACGGGCCAGCGCTCGTCAGAGCCACTCACTCAGGCTATTTCATTATCTGTGCCGTCCATTTTTCCTGTCGTCATTTACCTGTTTCCGCTGTTCATTGTTCCACTGTTCTTCCCACTGCCGTCTACCTTCCGCTGCCACTGGCTGCTGGTGCTGTTCATTCTTCCACTGCAGTCTATCTGCTGCTACCGTTAGCCCTTCCGTCGCCGTTTCTCCTGCCGCTGCCGTTCATTATTCCGCTGCCGTTCAGTATTCCGCTGCCGTCCAATATTCTGCTGCCGTTCAATATTCCGCTGCCGTTCATTATCATGCTGCTGTTTCTTTATCGCTGCCATTCTTTCTTTGCATGCCGCTGCTGTCCATCTCTCCTCTGTCACTTTTCAGTGGTTGCTGTTGGCCTCCCGCCACCTTACATGTAGTTGACATTGCAATGATAGTCACAGCATCATCCTTCCCCTCTGCTGTTTAATGCCTTGTCAATTGCCGCGTCACTCAGCCGTCATTACTAACCTGATCACCCCATTCAGATGTGCCTCCTAGAGTGGAACTTGCGTTCAAGAAGTTCCATTACATACCGTATTCAACAATTGTGCGCCACTCACGTGATTTGAACTCCTCTGTCGAAGAGGAGTTGGCAATGAACGAGAACGGGAAGCTGGTCCGCAAGGGTCTTAGCAGTGCTGGGGAATTGAGCCTCAAACCCGAGGAGTGGCTCTCTGCAGCCATGACCGCAGAGGAGCAGACGTCAGCTCATCACGGCCCAGTTCGCAAACAAGCCCTAGCAGATCATCACCGCATTGTCCAAGGTATTGCAGCTAGGACAGGCAGCTGGTACATCGCATATGTCTATGACAAAGAGCAGCGCTCAGCTCTTGCAGCAGACCCGTTGATCGACATCTCAATGCTGGACTCAGCTCGGCTCTCCCTAATCCAGGGCAAGTACCTCCAACCATCAGCATCAAAGCGACAGTCATCACCAGATTGGGAATCTTCACCTACCAAGTGCTCCTTTCAAGACAAGAGCAAGTCCTTTCGGTCCGAGAATCAACCACCCCAAAACTCCTCGCAACTCTGCTTTCGGTGTGGTCACGCAGGCCACTTTCCCTCGAAATGCACCCACTCAAAAACTTGAGCTGGAAAGCCCGTCCCGATCCTTACCAAAGGTCCCCGCGGTAACATCCTGCAAACGTCCAACGGAACTCCATACTGTTTTATCTGGCTCAGCACATCAGAGTGCAAGTTTGGTCCTAGCTGCTCATTCGAGCACTCTTGCTCAGTCTGTCACTCGCGAGAACACGGCGTTACCCGCTGCCCTTCCTGCAGCCAGTGAGGACCCCAGACAAGTGGTTTCTCCTCTCATCCCAAACAAAATCGAAGCACTTCTGCAGAAATTGGACATTCTTAAAGACTGGCAGCACATACTAGATGGCATACGCAATGGTTTCAAGACAGGAGTAGCACCGGTGACAGAAACAATTTTATTTCGAGAACCACAAATCATCAACAATAGACCCACTGTTTATAGACACTTACATCGCAGAGGAAGAAGCAGCTGGCCGATACTCCTGTCCATACGATCCAGCAGCCTTAGAAACATTAATAGGCCCATTCCGTACAGCCCCGCTAGGCCTAGTACCCAAACCACACTCAGACAAATTGCGGTTGGTGCAAGACCTCTCATACCCATGCAATCACCCCTCCATTTGCTCTGTAAATTCTTCGATCAATCCAGACGACTTTCCCACAGCATGGGGAACCTTTGCCGACACTTGCGCCCTAATCTTATCCTTACCCCCTGGAGCGCAGGCAGCAACGTTCGATGTTTCGGCAGCATATCGCATAACACCAACACGCCCTCACCAACAGAACGCCTTGTGTGTTCATTGGCGAGACAGAGTCTGGGTAGACCATGCTCTGTGCTTTGGGATGTCATCAAGCGCAGGTATATTTGGGTCGATAGCTGACATGTTAGTCGCAATATACTTTGCAGTAGGCATCACTCTACTTCTCAAGTGGGTGGACGACTTCTTTGTAGTACGGCTCCAAGGAGAGAAGTGGACCGAAGAGGATTTTATGGCAATTACTGGGGATCTCGGAGTACCCTGGAGTCTATCAAAGCTGTGGCGCTTTGCGTACATTCAGCGTTACATTGGTTTCGACTGGGACCTCGAGTGCAAACTAGTTTCCATTCCCACCGAGAAGCTGGAGAGAATCATTTGCTTATTAGAAGACTGGTTAGAAATCTCGAGCACCTTTTCTTTATCCGAAGCAGAATCCCTTCATGGAAAACTTATCCACATATCATGCATCTTCTTACTAATTCGACCCTTCACGCGCTCCATCAATCGCTTTATCTTATCATATACGTCGCCTCGCGCCCATCTTCACACAGCAGACTACCTTCGAAACGACCTCAAGCGAATCATCGAGCTACTCAACTTGTTACCCAACAGCATGCCGATATGCCCTCCAGTGGTGGCCGACTTGGGCTGGTGGGGAGATGCCAGCACTTCATTCGGAATTGGAATCGTAATAGGTCAATACTGGGCAGTCTGGCATTGGGCACCAGGTTTTCGGGTTGGACCCTGGCTTCAGTTCGACATTGGCTGGGCAGAGGCAGTAGCAGTAGATCTGGGCCTTCGTCTGGCCTTACACCTAAACCTACTAAACTTCAAAGACAATGCAACCAATCGCTTCCTGGTCCGGTCAGACAACAGTGGGGTAGTCTACACCTTGAATGCAGGGCGGTCGCGCAGCCACACAACGAACCAGGTACTGAAGGAGATATATCAGTCACTAGCCAGGAACGCAGTAACACTATCAGCAACATATGTCAGCAGTCGCGAAAACGTCGTCGACGCATTATCCCGCGGCGATATTCCTGGTTTCCTTCATGGGTTTCCAGCAGCCACCCACAAAGTATCTTTCACCCTGCCTTCATACCTGGAAGGGAAACTACTTCCTTTCTAGCCTTTCCGATGTTTGCCAGTCAGATAGTGCCTGTCACATCAGAGCCGAATCGTTACGCAGTGGAGCCAGTCACTAACCTTCAATTAAAACCTTCAATCTTACACCCACCATGCACCGCAGCTGAACGCATTTTTCTATGGAAAGGAGTCAATAGGTCGGCAGATCTCGTAATTGACTCATCCTTCTTCACTAGCCTCTACAATTTTGCATCACATGCATCTCTGAAAGACAACGAAGGATATGGTTCGGCGCTACGCAAATTCCACCTTTTTTGTGATATATTCACCATTCCAGAAGAGCAGCGCTTACCAGCATCTTTCTCGCTCCTTCACTCATTTGCCCTGTGGGTAGTCACTGATCCAGACCCCAACAACCCAATATTCTTTTCACATCTGTTCACCCCATTTGAACCAGTATCGGTGAGCACAGCTCGCAAATACCTAGCCGGAGTCAGAGCATGGCATCTTGCACAAGGCTTCCCACCCCCATTATCAAGGGAAGATCATGAGCGGATCAACTGGTCACTGCAAGGCCTGAATCGCATACAAGCCGGGAAGCGTTCTCGTCCACCTCGTCCACCCATCACTCTAGCTATGCTGCGCACACTACGTTCATCCCTAGATCTTTCATCATCCTTTGATGCTTGCGTGTGGGCCATGTGCTCATGTGCCTTCTTTGGTCTCATGCGTTTCGGCGAAGTGTCGGTACGAGCAGCCAAGGAATTCAAACCAGCCCTTCACCCAACCAGAGAAGATGCTTCGTTCAGCTCTGATTTAGATGGGCGTACATATGCGAAGATTCGATTGCCTTCAGCCAAAACAGCTAAACCAGGAGAAAGCCAAGAAGTCTTTCTAGTGCAAGAAGACGAGCTTCTCTGTCCTCTGAGGGCACTCGCTAACATGGCTGAAGTCACCCCCGCAGCAGCAGCAGACCCACTATTCTCATGGCGTGATTCCAAAGGTTGTATATGCCCCGCAACCAAGACCGCAGCAATGGCACGCATTAATGATATATTAGGTAGCAACGGATGGGGTACCTCGTTCGGTCATTCATTCAGAATTGGCGGCGCATCCTTTTATCTCGCCAAAGGGGTTAGCGCGGAAATCGTACGGATTGCCGGGCGCTGGAAATCGCTAGCATTCGAACTATACATCCGAGCATTCGAGCAAGTGGCCTCAAGGCATCTAGCAAATCTTACGCAGACCTAGCGAGGTGGGTTGGGCTGGCGGTCGTAGTTTCACCCGCAGTCTCATTGGTAGTAGGGAGAGCGGGCAACCCCTTGCGTCCCGCGTCCGCACATGCTTCGCATGCCCAGCCCAACCTTTTCCTTTGCTTTCCCTCACGCTACGGCTTGCGAGACGAAGCTGGAGTCGACCATGCGGAGATCGGTACGAAGCTCCGCCCGTTCCAGCTGAGCGAAGCAAGAGTCGGTGAGTCTGAGTTCCCACGCTTTCTAGCCTTTTCGTCGTTCTCAACACCGCGTCAGCGCCGGCCTCAGCAGCTTTCTTTGCAGCTTTCTAGCACATCACCGCTCATTTTCTTTCACCCACCCAACCCTCCCTTAGCACACTATCAGTCTATCACGTCTTGCAGAATCTATTCCAGTATTTAACATAGCCTCAACAATAATTAATTGCAGCTCATCAATCGAACTTAGCACCCAGTTTAAATTAGCGCGCGGCTCTTTATATCTCAAGTGGCCCATCGCATTACTACCAGAAAGAGTATAGAGCATCCGTCTCATGTTGATACATTAGCACCGTGAGCACAGTAGTCAGAATCGTGTTGGCCATATGTGAGGGGAAGAAATCGTAGGACGCAAGGCGCCCACCCACCCAGCGGGTGACCCCTTGCGTCCCACGTCCGCGCATGCTTCGCATGCCCAGCCCAACCTTTTCCTTTGCTTTCCCTCACGCTACGGCTTGCGAGACGAAGCTGGAGTCAATTCTGGGACATTCCCATTGGATACATGGAGCTAGCATGTGGGGACATGTTGGAGAATAAGCAAGTGGAGAAGCTCATCAAGCAAGCTGATTTGGTTCTAATCAATAATAAAGCCTTTTCACCAGAATGTAAGTAGTATCTCATGCTCTTACCTAATGCTTGGACTAACCACTGTTCTGAAAGTGAATGAAAAGCTCAAGCCTCTCATACTCAATCTCAAGCTCAATGGTGTTATTATATCTCTTTTCCCATTCAAAGTTCTCCCGACACGCTCAGGCTGTAAAAATCTACGCCGAAATGTAAGTGGTAAATGGTATGGAGCTCTAGAATCTTCTCAGCTCAGTGTTTCACCCCCTAGAAAGATGAAATGGATGTATTCAGTATGGAAATCAAGACTTACCCTAGGGAGAGTGTCTCATGGACTGATAGTGCTGGTCAATATTACCTACATAAGAGAATTATTTAGACCTGCCTGCAAACTGCCTGTGCTCCTGCAATGACAGTGCTATTGTCAAATGAAGATTCTTGGAGCCTGTTCGGGATGTGCACTAAAGCTGACCAATTTTCTTTAATCGATTCCAGTTCTCGTCTCTGAAATTTGAATGCGATACTAGTATCGTTTTTGAGAATCCATTGATGCCATCTGACCCCGTTTACAACTTACAAGACAACCTTTATAAGTCAGGGATATTTGTTGAAGGCGGATTGCTCAGAGCAGCAGGATCGCCTGAATGCGCCCCATTTGACTTCATTTCACCAAGATATGAACTCGCGTCACCATTTCCTAGAGTATGTAATTTTTTGTGTCTTTTTAATACTCAGGAAGCTACAATTACACTCTAAACCTATTCATCTCGTTTCAACGTACTTTTACTTTCAGATGTCCTTTCAATATATATGTTATAATTCTTTCTCTTGCTACCAGACCGGAGCGAAAACACCGCACCTCAAATTCATCGAAAAACCATTCTCAGCATCCGTCAGCGTCAATGTACCGATCGAATGAACCCCGGGCTTAACCGCAAGGAATTTCATCCGAACAGACTGACACGCTGAGGGTAACAGTGGACCAACCCTCACTCTGTTCTCTAGAGGAAGCACTCCGGGCGATACAGAACCCTTCATCAGTTCTAAAGACTGACGGGGATGCCTCTGATACGAAGCGATTTCACGGCGCTTCCGGCGCGAGCGTTCACCAGGACAGCTCACTTCGAATCGGCATGTCCATCCTGAACGGTTGAAAACGAAGATGTCGAGCGTGAATGTTGACAGGGGGTATATCAACTCGGGGTCAGATTTATGTTTGTGTGACTTATGTGGTGTGCTTGTCGTCAGTAAAATTCTGACAGAAATGACGATAGACTGTCCTTCACGCGTATCCCCATCCTCTTGTCTATCGTAACTCAGCGAATGTGCTGTCTGCACCACCTTGACCAGTCAGACTTATCACAGGTCCAGGAGTTGGCGGAATAGATGTGTTCATCATCCCGTTAGCGTCATAGGCTACGCCTCCCATACCTCGCTCTCAACGCACCTCGACGCTGGGCCCAATATACCCAGCACCAACGCCGTTCGCACTATTCGGAGGTAAGTTCCCTCCGCGAGGGATAATTGGGCCTTGAGAAGGGGGCGTCAGCGGCATTCCATCTGCTCCAGAGGAGTCGTTAGCGTTGCTCGGATAAGCTGGGTACACAGGTGTCATTGGTGTCATTGGTAGCCCACCGCCACCATCAACTGGCCCAGCGAGCAAACCCTATGTTTGGTCTATAGAAGGGATGGCAACAGACAACCCTGCCCCAGGTCTACCTCCTCCAATGGCTGAACTATAAGGGTAATCTTTAAACGGCGGCGGCGCCTCATACGTAGTCGGTGAACGGGGATTGACCTGTACATGTTGCACGGCTGCTGTAACCGACACTGATGAAGGGGTATACTTCGTCCCCACCACTGAAGCAGCACTCGAATTAGCAACAGCAGCTGGTAAACTATCCCTTCTCTCCCTTGTGCTCAACACACCCAAACTATCCCTCCTATCCCTCGCGCCACCCAAAGCCGACGCAGGTCTCTGAGTGACGCCAGCACTGCCGCCATTCACACCAGGGAATCCGGCTCCAGCTGAACGTACCCTCGCAGGCGCGCCGCTTACCCCAGGCAAATTGGGCAATGTATGTCGTTTCTTGGTTGCCATACCAGCAGTAGCTGCTCCAGAGACGGACGGAAAACCGACGCCGAGGCTGAACCTTCGTCCTGGTGACGAGCCTGCGCTACTCCCAGATCCGAGGCCCAGGTCAGGACCTAGAGAGCGTCGATCGCGTGGGGAGACGATGGATGCGAATGAAGGGTATGAGGAAGATGGTGGGAGGGAGGGAAAGGAGGAGTTGCTAAAGGACACGGGAACTGGGAATGGGGAAGGAGGTTCTGGTAGGACGTTGTTGTTGCGGTATGTTACCGGTGTGGGGTCCGCCATGAGGAGTGTTCGCCATACTCTTCGTCGTAATTTTGCAAATAATGATGGGGTTGAGAAAGGGAGAGATCTAAGACGCAATTCCAACGAGAAGAAAAGGTCGACGTTGGATAGTTTAAAAAGTCCTTCGTTGTCTCTTCAGTGTTGGTTCTTGATTGAGACGTGGAGTCTGTGAAATATGGCTTTCCAAAAATATTGATAGTCACTGCCCGCTGTAGGGCTTTGTCCGCAGTTGGATTTTGCAGCCCTCCACCCATCCCGACCCCAGCACTAGGCAACAAATTAACTCCCATCCCAGTTGAGAGACTAGGAGGGTTGAGCAACGCGCCGACACCCTCTAATGCTTCTTCTGCTGGTGAATGCAGGAACGTCACCGCATATAGTAAATTGTGCTGTTCGTGCGATGCTAAACGGAGTGGAAAACTCCCAGTTTCGCCTTGGGGCTCTCCCTTCTTCGCTTTACCTCACATCTTGCTACGTCGAAGTGCTATTGCAGCGGCAGAGGTATCAGCACCCCATCCGATCAACGTAGCAGTAGCACCATCCTCTCCACCACCAGAGCTTCCAGTAACTGAAACGTCCACCTTTTCGACAAGGAAATGGTCGCTTCGACGAGGCCACGGTACTCTGATAGTTCGCCTTCATTCTTGATCTCAACGCACAAAACGACAGTACGTTCAGAGGCTCCGGACGTGAGACAGTTGGGATTTTCTTCTTCATCAGAGTCAGCCTCTTCATCACCTTCACCACTTTGAGTATCCTTACCTTCACTCGCACCATTGCTCAATCCATCACCAATGTCCACATCCTCTAACCCTCCCTCTTCTTCACCAGACCCACCATACCCCTCATCTTCCTCGCCCAACAACATAGCAGGTGCAAACACTGTTCGCATCCTCACTCTAAGACCACTCGTCGTGCGCAGCGTCTTCCTGAAACTCTTCCGCAACACGGCTTTCCCCCTCCCCATTGTCGGTTGTCGCATGTGTCCCTTCCCACCTCGTCCAGGAGCACCAGTAGAAAGAGGTGTGGGCATACGCGTCTAGCCTGGTGAGTCGATCTATGTAGTCCACCGAAGATAGTCGTTCGCTGGATAATAGTACGCGTCTGAGGTCGTGAGAAGGTAACGTGACCTTCGGTCAACCTGCAACACCATCCCGCGTGGCAGACGGATAAGTAATTCCAAGCTGCTGTACATCGACGGGATACTTCCCGGAAGCCGGCGTTCAGCTCTTGGACCCAAGCCAGTCAATATACCTACCTACCTACCTACCAAGCCTTAGCATCGCAGCGATGGCCCCTTCAAACTACTTCTGGTGATGCTTTGATTCGTAATCTAGTCGAGTGGCCTCTGATTGAGACGTAGGGCTACAAATCTGGCCCTGGGTAAACCCATTAAGATTATGCCACGGAAGACCTTGGCTATCACCAATGTTGCCATTGAAGAGGCTGTGGATCCCTTTGCCAGAACATCTTTGGTTCTCAGGCCCGAGCTCACTTTAGATGGAGCAGCTACGGAATTCACGGTAGCTACACTTAGAGTATGCAATGTATGTGCTTCCATTCTGTTTCCTGGGTAAGATGCCATTAAAGCTTACTGTTTCACTGATTTGCACGATAATCATAGAATGAAAACTCAGTTGTGAATATAACCCTCGACAAAAATGTTTCTTACTCGTTACGCATTGTTGGGCCAAAGTGACTTCTTTGCATCGGCTATGGTATTGCTACAATTCTCATCGAGTCATCTACACTACAGTCCTATGTCTGTCCTTGGGCAGTACCTTGGTTCGTTTGTCTTCTGTCATCGGGGATCCTGGCCTTAGTTTGATTATTTAGAGGACCCTATTCCACTTTGTGGCCCTTCCACATTTCTTCATGACGAGTAAGTTCTTCTACAATTATCAAGCAACGTCATCAAACAATATCACTACGTCGCTATCTAGTTCCAAGGAATCCCGATGTTCTGTCAACGAGTGGGTGTGTTTTGTTAAATGGTAATTGTTTTAACCGCCCACCATGCACAAGTTTCAGACACAGTCCGGAGCATCCATGTCCTGCAGAGGAAAGCTCTGATGTACCGGAATCTAAGCCTACCACATCTGCGAACTCGGGCTCTCTCAATATAAATACTAGTGTAATCGACAAGCGACTGCCCACTCAGGAAGATGTTGCACGAGTGCTGAGCGGTGAGGGGAAGAAGAAGAAGAAAACGGGAAAATAGGCTTGGAGGCTCCCAAATGGCATGAATGGGCTTTGAAAGTTTGGCAACAATCATATTACGATGTGAGGTAGTTGAACTTGATGAGAATGCGGCTTAGCCTTTGATCTTGACTGAGCTATAGTACAGTAAGATTTTTGTCTTTTATGAGGCCTTGAGTGACAACTATGCTCGGCGCATTTTACCTCATGAGGCATAAGCTGTATGGCTTGCCCACAATCATACGCTGTCTCGTCGGTGAGTGTAATTTTATTCCATCCGCCGCGCTGAACACGAATGACGGTGGTGGGGTCTAAGCTTAAGCGCCCTTTAAGGCCTTAGGTCTTAGGCACGGTTTGTCCGTTAATACATCCAAGTCTCGAGACCAATTTATTATTCTGTCTAAAGTATATCACAATCTTTGAGAATTTGAATGAAAATGTGAATGCAGTGTGTAGATACAATGTTGGACTAAAAATTACCAGAAAAAAACCAAAACAAGAAGTTCACACTAAATAATGCATGAAGAGGTTACTGGGTGGCCACTCAAACGGAGGGCGATAGGGAATTTCAATGCCTAGATCTTGTGCCAGGGCATCAACGCAGTTCTGAAGTGCAAAACAAACAATGGGTGCTCTGGTGATTTGATTACGACACATGCCACACTGAATGGTGGAGATAGTGCCACCCTCCAGAATGTGGTGTGCAGCCTGGCGCATTAGACAGCTACCACAAATTGTATGTCCACAGACGAGCCTGTTACAAAGATGAAAGACAGTTACAATCAAAGCGTTTTAGACATACACGCAAGGCTGCCATCCAATATCGCAACAGATGGGGCAGTTTACAGACTCAATTTCATTATTGTCACGGGCTTCGATCTTGGTCTTGAGTATCTAAGCAAGAGATGTTAACACTGAGTGGATAGAGTCATAGGGGTTCGAACTTTTAATTCCTCCATTGCTTGATTCAAGCGTATCTGGATATCAGCAGCTTCAGCAGCAGTCGCAGTAATGATCGATGTGGTGCCGGGACCCTGAGCTTCAGCTTCACTACGCAAAGAGCCACTGCCCTGTAATGCAATGAGTAAAACAATACTGGTGGCCAAATCCTATGGGACGTACAGAATGATTGTCCCTCGTAAGCTCTGTCCTACCCAACACCTCCCAGTCTTCGTCATTGTCGATCTCGATGTCAACAGTTTCCCAGGATTCGAATGTCACTGAAGTAGATGGTTGACTGGCATTGAGAAGCCGGGGAACCCTATATGCTTCTTGAATCTCCGCACGGCGTGCAGCAAGGGTATCAGGGTCAAGAGGTATTGGTGGCATGATGATCTGAGTCTAGAACGAAGTGGCGCAGCTTCTTGGAACTGGAACTGGAAGTACAGAATGAAGCAAGAACTGGAATGATTCGAGTCCTGGTGGTATTTATATGTGCCATCTTTTGTGAATGAAAGGCATCATCTCTTTCAGCCTTGTATGTCCAAAGAGAAATTAAATCACCTCACCGGACAGTGAATTTAAGGGCCCTCTAAGTTTTCGCTGTCGCTTTCCTTGCACCAAACTGACGGTAGCTAGTGTTAGCCCACATCGTTTCTTAGGCAGACTCCAGAGCGGATGGTGACGGAGATTCTCGGCGTGGTAGATCTGCTTGACGACTTCGCATGCGACAGAGAGATTATCCATATATCACCGGTTGTTGGTAAGCTGTGAGGACAAGTATTATTAGCAGCGAAAACTTGAAATCAAATTGCGCGAGGAGTAGAGAGATGAATGAAATATTCAAATTTTGCGTAGCGACTCTCGTTGTGCCTCTCATGCACTATGATAACATCCAACCATTCAACAAGACTCGAGAACCCAAGGCAACGTTCAGAAAACACAAAGAAAAAAGGGACGTCAAAAAGCAACGAACAAAACCACGCAGAAACGCAAGAATCTTGGGAACATAATCACTTACATCCAAGCAACCCGCTGACTCTCTCCAAATGCCCAACATACTTCTTTGTCCTGTCAAAAATTTACCAGCTGTCGCCTGTGTGCTCGCGAGCACCTCTTTAGGCTGAGCTGTTTCGGAGCTCCAGAAGGTACCAGGAAAGGGTTAATCCTAAGTAGTCCCATTTAGGTCCCATTGATGAGTAAGCAAAAGGCTTTAAATTAAAAAGGACCGAAAACGATTTCATACCGAATTTAGAAGCTTTGTGCGTAACTGCTCTTTGTTTCAAGATCCTGCACTGATTTCTTAATTGACTGCCAGCTTTTGGGAGCAGCCAATTATGTCGCAATCAACTCCGAGGCCGCTGTAAGGTTTCTAAATGCTCTCTTGATATCTAGTGCTGAGAGTAAGGTGATGAGCATCAGGAAAAAGCCTCTGGACCAGAGGCTGCTTCAGGTTAAAAAGAGCAACCACAGTATGCATGGTCACCAGGGTCACCCAGGTCACTGCAAGAACTTCTGTGTTTTATAGCCAAAATATGGACACCATGGCCACCTGGAGATGACAGAGGAGAACACAGACAGCCTCAGGCAGATTCAGACCACTAGTATTCAACTGAATACACCTCAGATTGCCATAGAATCCTGGGATTGCCAGAGGGTAATTCACAGCTCCCAGAAGTCACCTCAGAGAATCACAAGCAGCTTATGTTTGACTGAGTTTTCTTAAATCTACCTCAGGGAAGCTGTGTTGGATTGAGTAAATCTGAGAAGGCCTGAGATGTATGCAAGAAAATCTCAGGGAGGCCTAGATGTCACTAAGACTGTCTGAAGAGACCTGAGGGGTCCTTGACAAGGTCTCAAAGTGACTGAGTTGATTGAGGTCAGCCACTGGCTGCCTTTGAGGACCCCAGGTCAACCCAGGTCACTCC
>RCHF01000708.1:0-16348 GCA_003987895.1 Neonothopanus nambi
ATATGATGTTGATGATGACTAGCATTAGCTTCCAAATGAGACAAGCCAGCATCGCGAGGTCCAATCATCGACTCCGGACGCCGAGAGGATGGTTGCGAAGACGCAGGCTTCGAATTGGTGCGACGATCGGGCGATGTTGATTGCCCGTTTCGCCTGGAATGTTTAGGTGGAAGGCTTGCTGGATATGGATTTCTATCTGTCGGAGGAAGTGCGAACGAACTCGAAGGTGGTGGGCTGAAGTGCTCTCCTGGAGGGGAAGGGTACGACGACGTGCGATCGAGGTGATCCATCGAAGGAGGAACGTTAGAGAAATCCAACTCGGAATATTTCACCGACGGTGAGGAGTCCGGTTGTTGTTCAACCGTGGCCATTGCCGCGAATATAAGAGGTTTTCCCCTCATAGGTGCGTCTACCGGACGCGCAGCAGAAGGTTTACGAGAGACATGAGTTTGAGTGGAGGGCGAAGCTGCGAACTGTGGCATAATTTGTGGTGGAAGGTGTCGTGGAGGAAAGGGTGCTGTGTTAGAGTGAAGATTTTTGTATGAGGAAGCTGACGTCTGTAATGATGTTTCCACGGTACTATGAGAGGCTCCCATGTTCGAAGTCGACACCTGTGATGAAATATTTGACGAGGGAGTGGTCTGAAATGGATCACTGGACCCTGAAGGCTATGAACGGAAAAGAATTTCAATCTATGAATAAATGTGACATTTGAGGAAGATTGCTTTACCGTGACAGTAGGCGAAGAATTCTGGCTGCTTGAACTGATCGAGGGATTTGCAAACGCAGCAGGATTGGAGGTTGAAACAAGCGAGGAATCGTTGATGCTAGACTACGATGGAAAACCTTTAAGTATCGCAGGCTACACAAGAATTACAAAAAATGGAAAATGAAGCGATAAAAGCGCGGGATAGGCATGCGACGACATTTACGAAAGGGTCGATCGAGGATAAGAATGAAGCCATTACGTTTTAGGCAATTGACCATCCGAAGTGCATATCCACAAGGAAGCTTGAGATATAGCAGCAAAAAAATCGAGGAATAAGGTCACTGTGCCTACGGAAGGGGAAGCACCGGACCAAACGTGCAGTATAGTCAAAAGTATGATATCGCAGCCTCTTTGAAGTAAAACCCGTGCGTGGAGAAGACGAGAAAAGAAAACAAGGTACCACGAAGGTAAGAAGTCAGGGCTCACCTGATACGAAGTAGAAGGATTAGCACCACCGTACGACGTCGGCCGAGAAGTAAGATTGTCTCGGGCAACCCCAGAGTCTAGTGCGTCAACTGCGTCATGACTGATGGGTACCGGGTATGAGCTCACGGTCTCTTTACCGTGCAGATCTAGCACGGAAGTTTTGCTGACGGAAGGACGGGATGTCAATAAGCTTTGGGGGTCAGTGCTAGCCACAGCAAGGGATTGGCGGTTGTTTGTCGCGCGAGCCTTGGGAGGGGAAAATAAAGACTCGTCTGGCACTCGAGAGTTGGGTTCGTTTCGAACACGCGAGGCGGGCGGAGGTATGGCGCTGATTGAGCGGTCCACAGGCTTGGCACTTCCTTCTGCAAGTGCGGGCCCTCTAGGTGATGCTACGTTGGTTGAACCCTCGTCTCTGGTACGCGCTGCAGGATACGCAGTGGACACTAGGCGATTCATGGAAATGGAGGAAAGTACATCGTCCTCATTCTCCGGAGACAGAGTAGGCGGAAGAGGTTTCTCAATCACCGATACACGTGGAAGAGGTTTTGCAGCCTGCCGAGCCTGAGCCCGAGAAGTGTCATGAAGGTGAGAAGGGCCGGCCAGATTCCGAGAAGGTGGAGGGGGTGAAGCAGTAGAAGCTGGCGAGTCAAATCCTTTACGCCCCGTGTTAGCTTGATTCCCCCTCTGCTTACTCTCTATTCCTTTCTCGTCCCTTCGACCTGCATCCACCGCTACTCGAGCCCCTAAAACCGCTGATGTCGGCTTTGAAATCGATTCTCTTCGTGAAGACAGCATCATAGGACCTGATACAACCACTTTCTGGGGTGATGAAGAAGCATTTTGCGAGCCATGGCTGCTCGCGAATCGAGCAAATAGCGGAGTCGGAGCACTTGATCCCGCTGGACTCTGGATCGAAGCAGTCTTCACTGGAGCGGCCTCCTGTTTGGATTTCTTACGAAGGAAGCCAGCCATCGCAAGATATTAGATACAAGCAGCAACGGTGTTACAGGTCGAACCTATGGTAGGAAGAAGAGAAAAAAGAAAAAGTTACGAAAATCATAGAAGCAGGTCAAGTTCAGGGACAAGGCATGTTTCTTACATAATCTGACAAAACAACCCTCAAAGGCTCAAAATAGTATTACTTACATGAATGTAATTGTTTTTACGTTGCCTTCCCACTACCATCATGCATGCCTTAACGCCGGGTGCAGTGCCGTATTACCAGCTCGAGCTCGACGGATGATTACATTGTTGCCGTACTTGTTGTGTGACAGGCACAGGCCATACAAGACGCCAGTTATGGACGTCGAGAAGTGTCGAGGCGTTTTTTCTCAGTTTGTAACATCGACCGACGTGTACAGAATCGTGTGGGTACTTTGTTATTTCGCAGTGAACTAGACCTCTCAGGCTCAATCACACCACAGCCCCCCATTGCAGGAAACCTATATATGTAGCGGTCAGCGCATGAAATGTTTTCGGGTCCGTTCACGTACACTTTGTCCTACACAGCAAAGACAAAGCCAAGTAAGTAAGTGCAGAAATCGCATAGCTCCCGCCCACTGGCAGGATTCTAAGATGCAGACACGTACCAGTTATGAAATCTGCTTTGTTTGACACCAGATATGATACCAGGTTGGCTATATCTGTTGCTGTTCCGTTGCGCCCTAAAGGCGTTCTTGACGCCAGCTATAGAAATGACACTGAGTATCACAGGTTTGTCCGCGGAATCCTGAACGTACCGCCTTTTGGAGGTCCCCGGGCTTCCCTCCTGAAGCTTTAGCGGCCTCGTCATCAAGATATTCCACTGTCCGACTCTCAGTAAGTACTCAATTCCCTTCCAGAACACATGGCCTATGACTTGCTCATGGAAGTATCAATCGGCCCAGGAGCATATGCGTTGACGGTGATGCCATAAGGTCCAAATTCTTGCGCTGTTTTCATCAGCTCTCGCAATTTAGACAAAAATAACATCTCTCACAAGCGGCCTGTGTAATCCCCCTAACAGCAAACTTAGCTGTGTAGTTTCCCGCACCTTCATTGAGCAAGTAGCTCCAATCGGCGAACTAGAAACTTACTTCCAACATAGGCTGCATAATTCCCAGATCCTGTTTATAATACCATATAATTTTCCGATTTCTGAGCCTGGACTTCTATAGGCCAACTCACCACGTTTCCCAGCAATTGAACTGGCTCCGATAATTTTCCCTCCTCGTCCCTGTGCGATCATTTGCTTTCCGGCGTACTTGTAGCAAAGGAACGTACCGCGGACGTTGATGGCGAACAACCTATCCCAGTCGGTCACAGTAGCTTTGATTGCTATTAAATCGCAATGGATGAAACAAGTGGTCGAGGAATACTTACTATCCACAATTGCCCCGTACAACGCAACCTAACATCGATGATACCATTCAGATGCGATGTTCAAATCAAAATCATCGAGTAGGAAAGCTTCACCCCAGCATTCGCCACCATCTGTGCCAAGCCGGAAAAACTCGAGTGAAAAGGGGTATATCTACGGCATCAATCGTAGGGATACACACAATATCTAGACTCCCGTGATCTTTCACGACATCCTCAATCATACCCTTCACCTGCTCCTCCACAGACACATCGGCGATGTGCACCGTACTGCCAACCCCGAGCGCCTTGATTCCTCCAGCGACCTGCCTAACCTTTTCTGCATTCGAGGCGATATCGTTTACCGCCACAGCGTCCAATCCGTCTTTTGCCAACTGTAATGCGATCGCTTGACCTATTCCCTGTCCTTCAAGTCCAGCCACGTCGGAGGAATTTTCATCAATCGATACAAGTTAATATATCCAGGCACCGAATTACGAGTTTCTCTCATAAGGTTCCAAAGCAACTACAAGATTAGGCTACGCAAGGCTACACACCTGCGCCTGTTACCAACGCGATCCTCTTTGAATTGGTTGACATTCGGAACTTGGACGATGGGATTTGATATCAGTGTTGGTATGTTACAAGTTGCTTGAGTCTCGTAAGGGTGAGGGCTTTGATGGGACTCCCAGGAGGCTTATAAGTCCTACTAGAAGCTTCAAGCCAGCCTAATCCAGTTTCCAATGTACGGTCAGATGACTTTTTTGAGTCAGCAGAAGAATAGTAATACAGGCAAGCGAAGTACATCCTCGCTTCTGAGGTGTCACCTGTTTTTATCTAGACCACAGCTACATAGTGCAAAAATGTATAATTTTTTTCATTCTTCCTGGCATCAACCTTAGCAGCTCGGAGGCCTGCTCAAAGCCTCAAAAAGTTAAAACCGCGTCGCGATTGATGCACGTGATGTGAATCTTATGTAATCTTCTGGGAATTGTGCGGCAATGCGCTCCTCTCCTCTGTCACCTGTGTTGAATGCTCCCGACGATGTCCGAACAGTAAACTGTCTAGAAATCTGCTTCTGCTGAAAGTTAGTATCATCTCTGGTGAGTAAGAGCGTTGATATTCTCACAAGACCCCTATTAAATACCTTATTAAATCTCAGGCTCGTATTTTCTGTCAAATCAAAATAAACCTATCCACTGGCAAATTACAATGTCGTTATGCGCAGTTCGAGTTGAATGCTCTTATTGAACCCGTTGGCTTGCGGTTGCCTTGAACATCTTTCTATTCAACTGCAAAGTTGAAAAGATTTGGAATGCGTGTGGCCAAATAGTCCCCGGCTTCCTCGAAATGTTACAGCTTGCTGGACACTTTCAGCGTCACGCGAAATGACGACTCGGCAAGGCACACCCAGCGAAGTTGCCTTCGTGTACCTTTAAGGATAGAGGTATGTCAATCTACTCATGCTAATCAAGGCTAGATTAACGAATTTTTATCAGATGTACAGGCACTGATGAAGTGGCGCTGGTCAGCATGCCTTGAATATATACGATTCAATCCGTTCGCACTGACAGTCTGAAGCCTTGGTCGGGACTCCGTGTCGGGAAAGATGATGACATAGCACTGCTGCAGTTTTCAATCCTTCTTCAAGTTGCCCCTAGTGGTGATTAGACCTCCCACGCTGTCCGTCTTGAATACGTCCGGGATTGCGTGGTATTGGAGTGTGGGGGTTAGTGTGAGACTACGAAGGCCCTCTTTACGTTTACTGATTATCGTTTCTCCATGTTGATAGCATCTTTCATGACGGTTCCGCAAAACAGTTCTTAAATCACCTGAATCGTCATGATTGTCTGCGTCAGCTGAAGCAACCTCTTCAGAACTAGTTCATGCTACGACTGGGGTTTTGTATTACAATGTACTACAGTATTGAGAGCGAATGTTCTTAGCCTTGTAACTCGTGTTTAACACGCATCTTTAGAATTGTTCGTGCTGTGATAGAGAAACCAAAAACAAAAGCTGCCTCCAGCGCTCGGTAATCACAGAAGTAGAAAGGTTTATCACTGTCCACCTATTTCACCTTCCATCAAGTGTATGTACCAGTTGCCGAAGGGGATCATGTATTCCTTCTTACCGCATTCTCTGTTTGGCCCCGTAGTTCGGCTTTACTTCCAACCAGCTACATCCTCTACACTTCCAGGGCCACTTTTCGCCAATTGCTCATGGCAAACAACTGCAGTAATGACGACGATGAGCAGGTAGTATCCAGCGATCTAGTCCCAGGCTCTCTTTACGCTCTTCTCTCCTACCGAGGCGAGCTCGGAGCATGGGAGTGGTCCTTCTTCGTCCCAAACTCTTCCGTCCACCCAGTCGGTCGAGAAGGCACTCTCTTCTACGTTAAAATCATCACAATCAATAACGCAACGCCGCAGTGGAAGTTCGAGAGAGACACTAGAGACATCATCTCCTCGCCTGAAGCCGTCGCTCTCGTTCGATTAGCAGATTTGACAGAGTTGGGGAATTATGAAGATGTTGTAGGAGAAAATGGTCTTTTCCCGATGTTTAAGGTCGTTTCGATACCAGCACCAGACTCGAACATACCCAAGGACTTTACTTCTCGGTCGTGGTTTCTTGATGCTGTGGGGATGTTACACGATTGTGGAGTAGTTCAGTGCGATGATGTTTGGCTTTTGGAAAGAGAGATTAGACGGTATGCGTTCAGTGCGATGGACAAGTATCTTCAGAATCGAGGTTCGTACGAGATTATACTTTGTTTAACCGTCAATTTCTCATGCGAATTCTTCGGAGTAGGTTGTACGCTTTTCCAAGCGGAGAAATGCTCGTGACTGGTGGCAGACGACTGGTCTTTCTCTATCGAACACAAAATTGCTGGTGCGTGCTCATGATATTCATGCTGACGCTTGTATGCTTAAAGAACCACTAGGAGCTTACGGTGGCTTGTATCTAATATGTATAGACGTGTATACCTTCGCGTTGTATTTGACGATCTCAAATCCTGATACCTTGCATTTTGCCTCACCGCATTCCCCGCACTGAGACGTTTCTCAAGGTGATCTTCCACACTATATGACATACCTTGGGAGCTCTCAAGATCCGTGCCGTTGCTCCCATAGCTAGCCTAACTGCAATGTGGTTTTTTTCACTGTCTTTCATATCCGATGGGCGGAGGTTCAGAGTTGACAGCTTGGGCAGGAGATCAATCGTGACTACGTCTGCCCAGTGATACGCCTATCTGCTCGAGGGGTTATGGGCAGAAGGCAGTGATCTGCCGGTGAGGTTACTTTAAATCAAGATTTGCTATCTCTGATGCTTTTCAAGTTACTACAGATGTACAAGTTTGATCATGCTACATCAAAGTTCAGGAGGCTTCCACCTTCGACCTTCTACAAACGGGTCCATACGTCGGAGGTTTTTGTTAACCTTGACCGAGCGTGCAAAGGCCTGCACCTGTTTCTCTTCAGAGGCTCCCGTAATCCAAAGAAACAACACCTGCTTAAACTTCACCCCTGTAGCGTCCTGCGCAATCCTTTTTGAAAAATCACGCTTGACCACCGGATCCTTCGTGCCGATATGCTTTCCATAACCTTCCTGCTTGACAGCCTCGATTATCCGCCTCAACTCCTTCTCGTTTTCAACGAAAACCTCATCCATCTCTTCCCATACCCCAGCAACCTGTTGTACGAACTTTTCTCCCCCCAAGTCATCCGATATCCTTCGCAGAGCATCTAACTGACTCTCCCTCACCTCTGTCATACGACGTTTCACCTCTGCCTCGTCGAACGTATATATTTTCGACCTCCTAGAAATATAAATCTCTATGAGGTCATCGAGCGTGTTACACGCCTGGGACTTGATCAAGTCAAGATACGTCTCAAATTTAACTTTCACTCGATCGGGGTGTAGAGAGTTTGCATGGAAAAACTTCACGACGAACCCCTCCTCGTTGACCCTGTTCAGTTTCTGGACTGCTGCAAAGTCGGTGAGGGGTACGTCGTCCAGCTTGGGTCGTCGAAACGGATACACAGACCAATCAAAGTCGGGTGAAGGCTCCGTCCCGTCTTTACCCATCGTAGAGAGGAGCACGAGGTCTTTGAACGTATATGCGATCGGCATCCGGTTCTTGGGATGGATGAGCTCGAAGATGTATGTTTGCTCTTTGTCGAGCCTGTGTAGAACGTCGGGATACTTCTCTTTCAGAATCTCCTGCGCCATATCAACTTGCACGCTGTCAAAGCGGGATTTGCTGGTCCAAACCCACTGGTTTTGGTACCAAAACAAACTGACGATGCTCCCATCGAGCTTCTCCTCTATCGTCACCTTCGCTTCTTTTCCTGTGGGCTTATATGCCCCCTGCTCGTCGTAATTGAAAAACTTGAAGAAACATCGAGATACAACGTTCCCCGTATGAGGCTCGACGACAAGTACGCGCGCAGCCATAGTCATGTCATCCCAATTGTTCCGCCATGCGGCGTCGTTCGTATAATTAAGGATGGAGATCGGTAGAGTCGGATGAGGGGTTGACTTTATCAAAGTCAATGGTCTCCCATTGCGTATTTGTGTGAATGTATATTCACGAATTCGAGAAGGGGGTATAATTAGAGCCGTTCGTGCGTCTTCTGCCATGTTAGATGTATGAAAGTTTTGTCAAGGGGCAAAGCTCGGGTTTTTTATTGAATGTGGTATCATGACTCGACATAACCCAGTGCATAGTGCAACTGACTCTAATCAATTGAAACGGCTCAACGCTGTTCTAATCATTTGTTAACATTTTACTATGCGTAGCGGCTGTGCTGTCATCTCTTTCTCAGCATCGCTTTTTATGAAACACGCGACTTCTCATACACCTGCTTACAGGCTGTCAGAAATGTCCTGGAATAATGTCTATCGTGGCGTCGATTCGAACGGCCCGAACGGGTCAATGTTGTTCGCTTTGACGCCAGCAACATGTATTACGCCATACGCAAGGAACCTGACAGTATCCTCTGTGCATGTCCCGGTACAGCTCCGACGTCATTCCCGCCGTTCCAACTGGATCCAGAACTCGGGAACACAACCCATTTGAATTTCTTTGATTTCAAGTTGTGAAGACACATTTTTTGCTTTTTATCTGGGCTCAGGTTCAATGATGTCTCCGATGGGACGGATTTTTTAGCTGGGTGGATGATTCGGTTATAGAAACAGAATCCAAGCGTACATCCGTGGTTGTTTTTATCTGTTGTTTCATACCTGGGCCTTTGAGTTGTCAGTTCTTTTCTATTTTACTTAGTACATTCACTTTCTGGCGTGTCGCCAGTTTTTTCAAAAAGCCTGAGCTCAGAGATATGATTAGATTACATTATACATAAGAAATTCGTACACTTTTGCAACTAAATGGATTCAGTGAGATATTTTCGAGAGGTTGAATATGATCTGATCACATTCTGAGCGCGACACAAACATGGTGATGCAAGATATCAGACTCAAAGAAAGAACAACAACCAAACCATCGAGGGTGAGCCTGTCATAGCTAGGTGCAAAATATTAGTATTCATCCAAGACAAGTGAGATGACACCCACATCTTCGAAGCGGTCAAGATACCATTGCGCAGTACCTTCCTCATAACCCATCCCCTGCAACGTCAATTGCACCCTCTTACGTTGCTTCCCCGTAAGAATCAACAAGTCGCGATTAGAATAAAACGTTAGAATGTGGAAACTACTTCTCCCGTCACATGCCCACACTTCCTTGATTGACATCCAAATACTGAACTCGTCATGAAACATGTGAACAAGGTTAGACCAGCTCAAACCACTATCCCAGATATGTGGGCAGAAATAATCTCTACGACCATATCCTCTGGTTACAGCATACTTGACGACTTTGTCTTCGTCCCAAGGTACTCCAAACCAAGCTACCGGGATATGTTCAATGTTATCGTAGGTAACCCAGTTGGGGTTGAGGGGGCGGGGAATGACAGGGGCAGGTAACATGTCTCTGGCAATGCGACCCTACAGCACGAGCAGAGGAATGAGGATTCTGTCAATAACCACGGAAGAAAGAAATCTCACCCCTAATACGAAGTTCATCAACGGCTGCTTAACGATAGGCTGGCGGCGCGACGCCTGCGGTGGTGGCAGCGGTGAATCTTGGCCTGAGGTAGAGGACTGAATCCCACAAGTTAGTATATCTAAGCAGAAGTGGCATACTACATACCATGACTACCCGAAAAGAAGGCCGCGCTATACGTATAGCTTGCGGTTCGTAAGTAGACCGCGCTTAGGCTGACGCGAAATTGAAGGAATCCACAACGCCAGGCCCTAATATTCCCGCAGGTAATAATTTAGGGAAAAAGCTTTGAAATAAATAATATTTTACGGCCAATTTCTCGGCCGGGATTAGTCAACAGTTACGAGCGTGATTTGTTCCGTTTAATCTTATCTTTTACGCTTTCTTTCTCGGCCGAAAAAGGCTCCGGCATTGTTTATCTTTATCTCCTGAAAAAATACAAAGGTTTCACTTGGTAAATGACATAAATATCGGCAGATAAACGGAGCGATACCTTTTAAGTTTCCCGCCTGGTAATTTTGGTCATTTTCCGGCCGTAACACTTACTGTTTTTGTTCCAGTTTCCCCGCCGTAATTTTTTATCTTTCCCGAGCTTCAAAATTAAATGGGCGAACGTGTGGGCGAACGTGAGGGCGAACCTCTATAATTGCTTCAAATTTCTGGGTTTGAGTCAAGGGGCGAAGTGACGATGATCTCTATATAATTAGTCTTCAAGTTACTGTGGCTCTAGCAGCAGACTACTCCAGTTCATTGACTTTTACTGTCATTTCTGGATTCAATTGCCACTCGCCATTCCATGAAAGAGACTTGAAAGAAAGTTGAAAGGGGATCGCCCTCACGTTCGCCCACACGTTCGCCCATTTAATTTTGAAGCTCGGGAAAGATAAAAAATTACGGCGGGGAAACTGGAACAAAAACAGTAAGTGTTACGGCCGGAAAATGACCAAAATTACCAGGCGGGAAACTTAAAAGGTATCGCTCCGTTTATCTGCCGATATTTATGTCATTTACCAAGCGAAACCTTTGTATTTTTTCAGGAGATAAAGATAAACAATGCCGGAGCCTTTTTCGGCCGAGAAAGAAAGCGTAAAAGATAAGATTAAACGGAACAAATCACGCTCGTAACTGTTGACTAATCCCGGCCGAGAAATTGGCCGTAAAATATTATTTATTTCAAAGCTTTTTCCCTAAATTATTACCTGCGGGAATATTAGGGCCTGGCGTTGTGATCCTTCAAGGAAGCGCTGAAGTCTCGCGTCTGAAATTTGAATTCCCACGATCAGAGTCATGTGATCTTGGCCTTGCGGCATGCCGCCGGTGCGTGGCATATTTGGTTACTTCCAGTAAGGCTGAGTAAGCGCCTGTAGAATCCTTTTTGTCTTCGTCCATCAAAATCTCGAACAATAAAAGCTCTCGGTGACTTGCGACTTTGCTTGAAGAAGCGACTAAGAACAATAATATTCAGGCTGCGAAGCGAGGGAGTCACTTGATGGTGCTTCTAGATTTACGATAAGCATAAGCATATGCTCAAGGAATGGACGGGGTTCTTTTGTTTTGAAATCGTATATGAACTCGAGGGGAAGCGAAGATGCGGTTACCTACACTACCCAGGCTTCTGGCAGCAGCGAGCTCTCTGGACTAGGTCCTCTTAAAAATTTTCGTTCAAGCTTTGTCTTTTACTTTTATCTCCTCTATGCCTGCAGTGGTCGCAAAGATCGTTTTCCCTCCCCCGCCTCCAACAACAAATACGTTGACCTATAGGCAGCGAGCGCAGCTGATGCGCACTACGAAAAAGCTGGGGCGTTTGCTGGGCTATACTCCCCAACTTATTGATGCTTATGAATCGAGCTGTGCTTGTGAGTGTCCAGTTGACTATCCATTCACGTTGTCTGGTTTACTGACTATGACCAACGTCAGCCTCTTCAGACTGGTCTGATGACGAGGAGATTTATCCGAGACCTTCTAGCAGAGGCTCAACGGAGTCTGCTTCGTCTACTACTTCCAGTTTCCGCTCACACTGGACTCATGTCCGATCACCGTCTTCCCGGCGTTCTTCAACCTCCTTTGCCGGTTCCTCATCTTCGTATAAGGAAGAGTCGTGCGCTTCCAACGACACCAACAAACCTCCCCTTTTGAGACTTGCCTTGTCTTCTCCTTCATCACCACTCTCCAGTACTGCCTCTGACGACGACCAACTCGAAGACGCACGACTCACGATCCAATCCACCGAGCACCCGACGAGAGAATCATTCATTTCACCCACTTTCCAGATACCCTCTTCAGCATCTATTCGCAGACAGAAAATGGACCGCATTCGGAAGAAACTCGGGGATGGTGTACCTGTCGACCTGGTCTTTCCTGAACCCGATGAACCAGAGCAACAAGCTCAAATTCGTTCACCTCTGAAACCGACACCAATCGTTACGTCCGTACAACACAGACAGCTACCTCCTCTTCCCTCCCCGTCCTCTCTACCCATGCCCGGACCTCGTCCTCGTTCACCAAAATCGAGGACGCAGGCACGCGGGCCTAGCATCCCAAACGCGCGAGACTCCCTCATTGTAGGATCCACCCCTCACCGCGCTCACCGAATCAAACGCAAACCCGTGCCGCAAATCATCATCGAAACCGAGCCCGAACTCGAATCGACCGATGATGTGACATCTCCTTCTGTTGATGTTAATGCCGGAGATGAGGCGGGAAAACGACGGGTACGAGTGAAAGATAGACTTAGCTTGATCTTGGAGGTTCCTTGCGAGTTTGACCAGGATCATGAGGGGCTGGAGTCGCCTTTGTCCTCGCTACCGAGCTCACCTAGCTCACCTAGCTCAGCTGAAGGCTCGGAGGTTGCAGGTCTTGACTGGGAAGATTTTAAGAGGTTTTTGAGGTTTGAGACAGAAGCTGAGGAAGAGGACTGATTTGTATATGTTCGAGCTGTACTTTTGAACGCGCCGGCGTACCTTCTTTTCCTCTCTTGAGGCTCGAGCTCCGAAGAGCTCGATATTGGGCCTATATATTCATTGGCATTGCATGCTCACTGTACACTTGCTCTTTGCTTGTTTTGATATCATACTACACATCTTGTTATACTTATTTACCTATTACCCTCCACATTTTAATTATGGTAGCTGTATACTTGTAGCACTCACTGTACTTTTTGAATTGACGATGGTATGATCCACAGTACTGAAAGACAAAGACGAAGCAGGACTGGAAGCATCGGATGAGGAAATGGATGAGATATCTCGACCTTCGAAGAGGAAAAGGAATATTTGATTGGGATGACAATTTTATCTACTCTACTCTTCTTCAGATTTAATTACTTGTTTACAATGTCATCATGAGAACTGATTTTGTTGTCGAACATTTTGCCACGACGATGATAGAGACATACGGGCCTAACGCAAGGATCTTCACACTCGGATTCCGACTCTGTAAACGATCCCGTTACCGACTCCCTATTAATGCCACCAGACTGTGCTGCATCCTGTTCTAGTTCTTTTCCGAGACGGTCAAGCTATACACAAGGTGTCACTTAAATAGAGCAGGATTTGATATGCATGGAACGGACCATGGAGAGGAAACCATGCATTGGCGAGGGAGTACTATAATATTTGTGTCCGACCTCTCCACTCGCTACCCCCCTTGCCTCATCACTATCACCTGCTAGTGTATTGCGAAAATGCACTCCAGTGATGCGGTCAGGCTCTGAGTCTGGAATGCTGTTGGGAGAAACCGAGTCCTGACGACGAATACCAGACAAAACTGGGCCACGCCCTGAGAAAAACATGTTGAAAGTCTGTAGATTACATGCATCAGTGTGTAGACACACAAAAAAAAGAGCAAGTAATCACGATAGGTGTGTGTTCTCCAACATTTACAGTCACAGACAAGGGCCTTGAGTTGGGACCACAGAAGATATTGATGCCTTGGGTCGAATTAATTTCGAGGTTTTCAGTGTCACTGGCATGAGGAAAATAGTGGGTGAGATATGAGAATAGTGGGAGGTAATTTAAAAAGCCTACTCAGCCAAACTCAACAACGCAAGGCCAAGAGTGGCCAATATTTGACAATGAACCCAGTGTGCCTGCGAGGTTTGGGCCAATGGTGGTATGTAGTCGAAAGCGAGAACATACTTAATGTCGGATTCAGCTCAGAGCGGCGGCGCACGTCACCTTCTGCTTTCTCACGGGTCCTTAACGTCAACGCGTCAACTTCGACGTCGACCTGGCTGTTGAACGTTTGAACGTTGAATATCTGGGGGTCATTTTCGGTCAAAAACATCAAATTGATCTTCGCTTACACGTAAACTACTCATTGACACTCAAGGTTTTTATTGTGACTACAACGCTCCAACAACACTCCGTCAGACTTTCCCCAGACCCGTACGGCGGTCTCATACACCAGGTTCCCACACTGACCTGTGTTCACACTGTCCGCGGCCGCTGGCCTTTGCAATTGCTTTCTCCTTCAAACTATCATCATTTATGCCAAGTAGAACAGTACGTGCTATTCATACCCTCTCTCCTTTCTTTGGTTGTTGGTTATGAATTAGGAAGCCCTCGACACCACCGTCGATCTCGGAAAACCAGCTTACGTTTGCCTTGTAATTTGAAGTTTATCTGGTTTGTTAATCAACTTGAGTGAGTACTGAATTACAACCACTCTTTGGAGATGTTTCAAACTGACATAGCGCATCATGTTGTCCCTATCAGCACGTCTCTACAGAAGAAAAAAGCGGGAGCGTTGATAGGTATTGAATTGTGATAGTTGATGCATCGCACGGAAGAACCGGATGGATTCGCAAGAGATCAGAACATTAGGCCTAGGGTTGTTTTGACGATAACTTACCAACATGTTCATCCACTTATCGCAGTCTATGGGGATGCTTTGTGCTAAGTACAAACTTTGTAATCTGTCAAGATCGTTTTGACATTCTGTTTACAGGCATTCATTATGTTTTGTTGCTGTCCAATAAGAGACCGAGAGTTTCTTAACGAAACCGCGCCGATACGGCAACCCTCTCGATGGCTCATACAGCGCTCATATTTTGTCATTATTGTCCTTCAGGCTCGCGTTAACAGGTGCAAATTCGATGATCATATCGCAACCCTCGGCAAATGTGCCAGATCTACCACCCAGCCGCGCTAGCGTTAATACGACCTCCCGCTTGTTCTCAACCTTTTCGAGCGATTATCAAAGCTCGGTGAGTATCTTCTGCCGTGTATATTATTGGAATCTGAACCTCTCTGGCGGCTCCATCTCTGGTGGCGCTAGCCCATCGTTCAATCCGTCCAAGCCATTAACAAGTCCTTGCACAATGTGTATTCCAAGAGGACCTGGTGCTGGCATATGTATGTCCCGCTGCATCTGCGTTAACAAGCCGTCGGTAGCTTGTGAGCTCGGTAAGACGGCTGCTTGCCAGTGCGCTAAGGATTGGACAGGATTACCGATGGAGGAGAAGAACACAAACGCCGAGCAGCTGCCTGAGGTGATGTTGGGATGGAACTGAATCTATTCTTGAATAGTTTCTGTATTGTTCTGCGCAATCGCCATCTTGATTTCTGAAACGGTGTTGGGATGAAACCTCTCTAGAATCTACTCGAATCAATGTGCGATGTCAAATCTGAGCCGGTTTCCCCCGTCTCTTCCTCCTCCCCGATGGAGGCAACGCGATTCTCCTCCCACGCACTTTGGAGATATCTCCCGTCCCTATGATAGTCAGCACCTTTCCTTCTTCTATTGGAGCTATACTTACAGCAACTGATACGACTTTCATCTCCTCTGTAGGCCCTTTGTAAATTGCGAGCGGACTCAGAAAAAAATCATTTGGCGTCAGGGGAAATCGGGGTCGAATTCCGCATTTGAGTCGTCAAGTCGAAGACTGACAGTGCCTGTCTTGCAGTGTCGCTTTTATGGTAGTCGGTCCGAAGTCCGTGGACTCCGAATCGGTGGCGTAAGACTGGCGTCTGCAGCTTTCAATAGCGTTTCTATTCAAGCTGTTGTACTTAATCTGCCACCCTTAAAATCGAGGCAGCACAGGAAATCAAGGTGGGAAAATTTAGAATTGCATCGTGCCCTGTCCTGATATGTATCAAAGCTTTCTCCATCTTGTCGTGTCATAGTTTGTCTCCGAGCGGCGAGGTGCAACGGGAGAGATATATACAGGCTCAATCAGAACATTCAAAAGAGATATGTACGTGTGTGAACAAACTCACTACATCTACTTATGGAAAGTCATCTCTTAGTTTCTTGATAAGCCTTCGTGATACTTCAAAAACGGTGATTTCTAGTAATCTTCGCAGAAGAAGTTACGACTCTGATCATTGTCATGTATGATTACAGGGGACGTCGAGCATGGTCAGAACACGAAGATCAACTACTTAAGGAGGCTGTAGAGCGAGGTAAGGTGCTCCATTCTTCGCGTCACCTTGAGACTCAATGAACACTCAACAGAAGAGCCTGGGACGACCAATCCCTCCAAGTGGCATGCTATTGCAAAACACGTACCGAATCGCTCGAACAAGGATTGCAGGAAACGTTGGTGTTCTAAATTAGCAATTTCGGACCTCGTCAAGGGAAACTGGGCTTCTGACGAGGACGAGAGACTTAGAAAAGCGATCGAGAAATATGGCACAAAGTACAGTAAAATTCTTCCACTCTGTAGGGACGCGTCTAAATTGTTATGTATCTAGGTGGACTCTTGTAGCGCCCTTGGTGCGCACTCGGAATAGTGATCGTAGGTACTTTCT
>RCHF01000710.1:0-73287 GCA_003987895.1 Neonothopanus nambi
GGAAAGAAATACCACATGAAAAGTTGCAAGAAAAAATTAGATGTGCGATGAGAGAAAATGATGAGACTGGGTGGATTATTGACGGGAACTATGAACGAGGTGGCGGGTGGATCGTTAATGAACATGCTACGGATATAATCTGTAGGTCACCATTTAACTTATTCTACACGGGTGTTCAGGTAACCTATACTGCTGTGTGTACAGGGCTAGATCCCCCACTCGCTCTATACTTCCCGCGTCTTTTCCTCCGGACAATCCTCCGCCTTCTCAGATTACGACCACCCTGCAGCCCCGAATGTCAAGAGACAGTCCGTGAAGCGTTTTTCTCCAAAGACAGCATTATCCTGTTCTGTTTGAACCAACACAAGGTGGTCATCCGAAGAGGAGAGGCGTTGATGAAGGTTCTCGGGTTAGGTGTTGGGTCTGTACCTCCAAGTGAGCAGAAGATGAGGAGAATCGGTGGGTGGGGAAAGGAACTTAAAAATTGGTTGGCGGAGGTGAAAAGAATGCATGGGTCGCAGTAAAGATACTTATGACTGACTCAGACTCTGCGAGTTCCTTTCCAACTTACGAGTTAAAACACAAATATAAAATCCCATGAATATGATAAAAAGCAATGCCGATAATAAAAATGCCTATGGATGATGATGCCTAGTAGTAAATGAACAATGAACAAAGTATGGAACACAAAACACACAGCAGGGAATGAGGGGGGAAAAGGAGGACGCCGAAAAAAAGAGTGGGGTTGTATGCGCTGTACGCGATGCTACGTGCTGCCCCGGCCGAAGAGCGTAGCGTACGACAGTAAAGCCTGAATTCGAAACAGGCAGCGTAAACACGTCATAGAGACTGAGAAGGAAAAAAAAAAGGTGCGAAAGGGAAAATAGAACTGTATGTATTGTACCGTGATGTACCTGAAAATCCTGATCCACAACCGAAAAAAGAGAAGGAAAAGAAAGTGCAGTGTCGAAATCATCGTTACCGAAACCCGACCGACCGACCAGCAGGTCAAGTACAGTCGATATCCACTCGCCGTAAAGGAAAGAGGGGAGAAGCACGAGTCCGAAATTACGTATGAGCCCCATCCCAACTGGCCCTCTTCCTCTTATTATCACTCCTCAACATCAAATCCTGCGGACAAACCGCACTCTGACCCCTCTGGTGACTAGCATGTGACTGCGATCTCCCCGCAGACGTAGCTCCACCACCAACACTTTTACTGCTACTCGAAGAAAGTGTACTAGCGGGATCAATAGCTCCACCGCGTTCTAATAGCGGTGTCGTAGGTGCACCCGGTGTATGTCCTGTCGAAAGAGGAGACAAAGGCGAGGACCCTTGTGTTTGTGCTTGTCCTTGCATAGCATTCGGTTTAGCAGCTGAAGCGATCGACTGAGCGAGGTCTAGAGCCTGTCGAGAGTTTTGTGCTTCGTCAAAGGGTGGAGGAAGCATACCCATCCCTCCGTGTGCACCTGATCCACCGTAGTAATGCAAATCCAAGAACGGTAGGTCGTACATGTCAGCTGAGGAGGAGTTCACAGCACCTGCGCCGGCATGGTTCTGGCTACTTTGATTTTGACTTTGTGAAGCAAGGAACAGGGAAGAGAATGTCGGTGGGTTAGGTAAGGATGGTGGATGTGAAAGTGGTGGAAGGCGTGCTGGACCAGGTTGCTGCGCTTGTTGTGTCTGTTGCTGTTGCTGTTGCGTTGCAGGTGGTGGTGGCGGTGGCGGCGAAGCCATAGCAGAATCCAAAGACTGTGATTCCGTACCAAACAATGACATAGTCCTCATGTCCGTCAACACATCCGGCTGCGAATTAGTATGCACCTGCGGAGGCCTGGACAGGTGATTTCCACCCGTACCCGTCCGATCCACAGGCGGGACGGATATCGACCTCCCATGAGCAGAAGTATAATGATTACTGATATTCACCGACCGCGTCCTTAGCTGACGAGGTTGCGTTAGAGGCGTCGCAGGCGGCGTGGAGTGAAGCTCTTGAGAAAGATCGACTAGGTCGTCAATGCTAATTCGAGTATCAGACATCACAGATTGCGACCTCTGATGATGGTGGTGGGGATGGTGATGTCGGTCTTCCTTTTGAGGTGAAAGCATATCAATAATCCCTATATCGACCGAGGAATCATCCATCGAGTCAGGACGTTGGTCGTCTAGCGTGATACCCGTAAGCTCGATCTCATCAATCCCCGGTAACGCGGGTGTATGCAGCTGCAAAGGGTGTATCCCAGAAGGCTGTTGTGTCCCAGACACCGACAACCCCAGGCCAAGTCCTTGCTCAGACCCATCAAATCCACCGTAGTAACTAGTCTGAGGCTGATGAGTCCTCGCACCAAAGATCAGGTCACCAGCGTAATTGGAGTGATGTGTGAACCCGCGGAAACCACTGCTAGGTGGGAACATTTCATCCGAAAGTGTAGACCTTGAGTCGCCCGCACCGACTTCGGAAGAAAAGTCGTGAGGGTTTGAGGTCGGCACGAGGTCATACCGATCGAAAACGCCGTGATTGAGGTTATGGAAGGAGAACGGTGAAGATGGTGAAAGACCTCCATCGAGGTATGCTGAAGACCCGCTAGAATCTAACCTGGGATTCGCAGAGAACCAATCCTGTGTTCCCCAAGCTGACTTGCCTATCATACCCATCCCACCGACAATACTCTCGTTACGCCTTTGGAACGGTGACGACTGCGACGACATCAGATAGTCCGCAGACAGATGTGAAGAAGTTGGTGATCCGGTCCATGTGTGATGAGAGTGTACAGGTGTGTCCAACCCGGAGGACCATGTCTGAGACTGGGCGTCAAACTCTGATTGTGACGTCCCAGCCATGAAATCCAGACTAAGAGAATCCGCCAAAGTCGTATCCATCACGTCCATCTCCCCGTCATCATCCGTGAGGGTTTTCACTGGAGAAGACGAGGACGACGAGGGTTGTTTACCCCAGAATGAATAAAGAGGGTTGCTAATAGACCTTGTCGTCCTTGCCGGTTTAGCAACAACAACTTCGTCATCCTCTTCAGCACCAGAACTATCCTCATCCTCCGAAGGAGCCGTACTCTGCGGCACGCTTTTCGTACCGCCCCTCAAAAGCCCTGAGCTAGTATTCCTCCTTCTTCTCACCGGCCCCGTCGTGGACATAGACAACTGATCGTCCGTCGCAGCACGCACAGGCATCCTAGTAGTCGCAAGCGTGCCCGACCCTGAAGGTGAAGGTGAAACTGCGGCCTCGCTCCCAGCCCCACCAGCACCAGCACTCAACTTCTTCTTAGCCGCGTTCCGAGGCTTGTACCCCGCAGCCTGATACAACTCGGGAAACGCATTCCTAAACCTATCCCTCAAGTCCGTGGATCGCCTATTCTGTTCTTGAAACACGGGGTCCTTAACGATCGTAGCCCACACCGTACCGTGTTTCTCGTAACCTGCTTTCAACGCACGGTCTTCCTCTTCGGTGAAAGGTCGACGTTTTTTACTGCGTGTTTTTTCGAACAATGAGGAACCGTCAGGTTGAAGTGCGCGGACTTTACTGGAGAGGTGTGTGCGGGCGTTCGGGTAGTGTTGTTTGTAAGCGTCGGGGAAATAGGTTCGGAAACTATGAAACGCGTAGTAAGAGGGGAATTAGTTTATACAGCCTTCAGAAGAATTGAGATAGTATATACGTACCGGTCTTTAAGGTCAACAGGAGACCTATGGTCAAATTTGAGATCTGGGTCACTTAGAATGACCTTCCAATTACCAACGCCATGCTAGATCCAATGAGTTTCAGTACCACGAAAGAGATTTTCATAAAAAAGCCATACTCGATTACAACCATCCACCAACATCTGAGTTTCTTCTTTCGACCACTTTTTCCTCTGCTTCTTTTCCAAAACCACACCCCCTTCCTCATCATCAGCATCAGCAGCAATCTTCCTCATCTTCCCCCTCTTCTCCGGCATCAAACAAAGCGAAGACGAGGAACCAACACCATTAACATTGTCACCGTTATAGTCATGGTCCCCGACACGCGCAGATTGTAGCCCGGTATCATCGCGGAAACTCCAAGCACTAGTGGGTACAACTCTTGGTGAAGAAGGTAAAGCCAACGATACCCTCCTCTGTTTCAAAGGTCCTGAATCCGAGTTTGAAGAAGAAGAGGATTGTGGTGCGGGGAAAGGCGCTTTAAATGAAAATGTAGGCGCTGAAGGTGGTTTCAGATGGTCGGTGACGTTCGACTCTTGGGCAGTTACTGCCGTCGTCGACATGATAGAAAGGTCCAAGGATATGTGTATGTGTACGTGTATGCGTGCGTGAGAGAGAGAAAGAAGAGGTCCAAGTCACTGAAAGTAGAAATAAGCTGTCCTTTATCCTTTCAGCGTTCACGAATCGGAATAAGCCAAAAGCAACGAACAAACGTGACGTAGACCCCCACAAGACGCAAGCTCTTTTGCCTTCTTTGCCTAGAACTGATAATCTCGAATCAATCTGCTCCGTCCCTTCCCTGTTCGGATATCTGTGAAAAGGGTGAAAGAGATGATAGAATACGGAGGGAGAAGGGTGAAATGACGGGAGGTGAAAGGTGTGGGCAAGGGAGCACGTTGTTGTCAGCCTGCTGTTCAGACTCAGAGTGTTCTGATTTCTTGAATTGTTTTGCTTCCACGGCTATCAACTACAGCTTCTCACACAGCAACGAATTCAGTTTTCATGGGCATCGTACACCACCTTTGCATTAAAATATATACTACAAAAAATATAAAAAAGTACGTAGACAAAGGGCTGATTACGAAGACACCAAAACTTCAGGAGCAATCCTCTGCTCAACGGTATTGAGCTTACTGACCCAATCATCCAGTCTCTTCGCGAGTCCACCAATTTGCTGTCTAGAAAGCACACGAGGTTGAACCCAAGTAATATGTGCTTTTTGTTCAACTTGATCCATCGAGCCACGTATGAGTTTTAGACTGCCCCCAGAAAAACGCATTAGTTTTCGGTCGTTGCGGGGTGAAGAAAACGGGAAATGAGATGGGGAAGTAGAACGGACGCAACTCACCTTAAAGCCTTCATAACAAGATGCTCAACTTCATCAACAGGCAACCTAGTTTCTTCCGCGATCGTAGTAAAACTCATCGTCCTATCCTCCGCATTCCTCTTGAACACGGACTCGATAAGCGCCATGAGACAAATCTTTTGTCTCAAAAACGCGTAATTTTCTTGTAGGATAGGCTGGACGTGCGCGAAAAAAAACGATCAGTTTAAGCTCAACCTCAAGCCATTCATTTGATCACTCCATAAATTTAACTTACCTCTTGAGGAAACAAGGGTGCAAGAGCTTCAAACTTCCCAATACTTCCCTCATTAAACGTGAACAACAGCTTCTTGATCCATTCGTACGGCGTCCCATCCAGCGCATCCAAAATAGGATGCATAAGCTACAGCAAATTAAAACAAAAAACTCGTCAATGTCTACTCCGTCCCTCTTCTTGCGGGAGTCAACACAAAATGAAAGACACCCTTACCAATTCACCAAAATTATAGATCGTATCTCCTAAGAACGCCGAGATTCCAAGATCGTGCGCACGTCCAAGTCGTTCTTCGGACGTCATATCCTTTGAAGGATCAACACACGCAAGGTAGAGTAACGAGTTTCGGTAATAAGGTGCGTATTCTGCTTTTGCCTGTCCAACCCCCCAAAAAAGCAAAAAGTAAAAAAAAAAAAATCAGTGAATATTCACCTCTGCGTTACAACTAGGAGGATCAGAGGAATACAACACACACCTTATAGTAATCTGCAGCAACACCGTAATATGCAGCATTGACACCATTATCCACTCCTTCAAGGTTATCCAAAATCTTCCACGCAGAGTCCATATCCGTCTTTGTCCCTTCAAGATCTCCATATAACAACTTGGCATGTGCGATCGTAGCGAGGAGCAAAACATACGCCTCTTGCGAGGTGTCTTTATCGATCCTTGACAAGAGTGAGGTTAAGAACGTTAAATGTGTTTGAGGGTCTATAACAATTCACGAGCACACAAAACCACAACAATGTCAGACGCAAATACAACAAGGAAGGAGCAAAAACACTTCACTATCAATCTCCTTCGAAACTTTCACCCCCATCTCAACAAGTCTAAGTTGATTCAACTTTGACTCGAAATCACTAACAAACCGCTCAAACACGTTCACTCTAAAAGGCCTCGAAAGAGGATGGTCGAAGAATTCGAATAGTTTTAATGTCAATTGATGCCATAACCTGATAAAATATAATTATTCCCCATCGTGAAGAATCAAAATACATTAGCATCCCGGCTTCGCCATTCGAAATGAAAGTAAGCGAGAATTACTGAATTACTCACTTCTTCGTATGCAACGTCCTGAATGACTCCAAGAACGGATGAAGCTCAGCTGGAGTCGAAGAGAGCGCGGACCCGATGAATTCATCTAGCACGAGTTTTGGTGCGGGTTTTGGAGGATCAATAGCCATTGAAGACGACATTTTGAGGTATGACTTTGGATAGCAATTTCCTTCTTCTTTCCTAGAGTTATTCCTTCCTGTCTTCTTCAAGTGAGAGTGAAAAGATCGCGAAGAAACGAGTAAAGGGAGTAGAAAGTCGGAATCGGAAGCTTGGAGGGAGGAACGAGATGGGACGCGTCGTCCAAAAGTTGGTCTTATTTAGCCTGGACGTGTATACCAAGCAAGAACAAGCACATGGCACTGCTTTGACATCCCGGGCGAGATCAACTCTGACGTTAACTTAAACGTTGTGCAAATGCCTACTCAAGAGAGGCAACCCCGAGGGCTCAGAGGGCTCAAGTGTCGCGTCTGCTTTTCTTCAAATGAGCACATGTCTATGCTTTAATGGCAAAATAGTTTCTCATCTCCTGAAAATTCAAAGTTATCATCGACTTACCGCCAACTGACTGGCAGTTGGCACGTCTTCTGCGAGGATTGTCATAACGCGTGATTACAGCTTGAAAGGGACTCAGAAGAGAAAAGTTGTTTGATATGTCGGTACGTTTCATTCAATTCCGTTGTTACTTGTATAAGTATGTTCTAAAATCCAAATAACGCGCAACGCAATCTAGTGGTCATCGACCCGGAGAATTCGCAACACGTTATACGCGGGAGAGTTCAATAAGCCTACTTATTTCATGAGGCTTTTCTATGTTTTACGGATGTTGCATTCTTACTTTCCATAGCTTTCACCCTTCGAACCATCTTTACCTCCGAGACCCACCTCCCTCTTTCAATCCACCTCCCCTCTCCTGACAATTGACTAAATGTTGACTTAGACACGACCAAATGATTCTACTTATACCCATTTTACGGAGGAATGTAAGTATAGAACAATCGCGAGTGGTAGGTCTAATTTAATCTCAAGTACTGTGTTCAACCGCTCACTTGGCGTATTCCCCCGGTCTAGGTTACCCAGAAATATTATACATCCATAATCTCATGATCATTGGCTACCCCATTTTCACCCTACCCAATGTCTTTCTATGTATCATAGTCCTCGTCAATATCGAATCCTTAACTGGCGTCTGCGTCCACCTAGGTTCCCGATGAAAGGTGAAGAGAAACATAAGCATGAAGATCCAGGAATATTCATGATACGTGATACGTCCCAGATCTGCTCCGAGTGGTCTGGTTCGTGAAATATGCGTACATGACAGCAGCAGGGCAGGCCGCCGCTACTAGTGGTCTACTCGTATACATAAACGACAGAAACCAAAAGAAATAGTTATAGATTACTACAATACCACAAAGATCCACAACGTAGATAACCCATCTAACCTCTGATTCTAGACGGCCCCGCATCCGCATTAACATGTACCTGTCTACTCGGCCTCTGCGCCTCAATCGTATTTGTAACATCTCCCATAACAACATCCTCATTCGGTATGAGAAACTCTACATCTTCATACATATGCGGAAACAGCACCGCTAACATGTCATCGACTCTGAACGAACGAAAAAGCCACAGCGCGGCGTGTCAGACTTCCGGTTTCCGAAGTAGCGAATTAGGCAGGACAAAGTACGTACTTTGATATAAAATCTCCTTTTTGTGTTTTAGCTCTCTTCTTTGCTGGAGAATCTACCTGTTTATCTGATTCTGCAAAAGAATTGACGTTGAGTGATCCGACAGAGTTTTCTTTGGTGTAGAGTGAGAGTCCTTGTCGGGCGGCTAGGTCTAGGATATTGCGTTCTACCGTATCTGTACAAGCAAGTCAGTCTACATAGTAGCGACCAAGGCAATGAATACACGTACCTTCAGCGTAGTAGCAATAGACTATAGTGGATATAGATGAAGATAGATTCCTTTCAGGCACCAAAAAGCCAACGTACCTTCCGTCGGTCGAGTCTGCCCCATCCGGTCAATTCGAGCAATAGCTAGACAGGCATCCAATATGAACAACGCGAAGCATTTATCAAGCACAAACACTATCCACCTTGTACTTCAAACCCATGATGAACCACGCTCTCTAATAAGAACACCCGAGAGGCACATGTAACATTAAGCCCAGCATTTTCTCGTTCACTACGACAAACCCGTGTCAGTCTTAAACACAGAAAAAGACAACAGAGTCAACCATACCCATGCAGCAATAACACTGAAATATGCGGGTCAGTCGCAAATTTCTTCGCAGGACCTTCTCCTCTGGTACCTCGATCAATTCTCAAAGAAAGAATATTATTATCGAAAAGCGCCCGTTCGACAACTAAAAGTGGTCAATCAGTGATAATCCACCGGGATTTCGAAGAAACTGCCATACTGTGGAGAGAATCGGCCCACGCCGAAAATACTATACTCTTCGCACCCGGGTCCTGCGCTTGTAGATAGAGCAGGTGCCGTACAAGTCCTTGAATCTTTGCACCAAAATCTCCAAAAGATTCCATCTGTTGAATTTTGTCGAGTAGTTCCGGACCTGAACAAAAAGTTTCAACCCATGTTAAACAAACGATTACAATAGAATTCATACTGATAACGTTATACTCAATTTTCCGTCTGGAAGTGGGTATCACTTCCCCATTAACGATTTTTGTCTCGGGTTCTCCTGGTTTATCGCCATCGAGCTTGAACCGCTGAAGGTTCTCTAGATCGACGGGAACACTGTAATGACGCTCGAGGTTAGAGAATAGACAAGCAAAAGATGTAGGAACTAAACGTACCGGCAGACAGGACAAGTCTTCCCTTCCTTCTTCTGCAACCACGCCTTCATACACCCCTCGCAGAATACATGCGCACTAGAAGGACAAGAACATTGATACACCTGTAATGGAATCATCATATTGAAAAGGTGCCTTACCACATCGTTATGAATCCTCGCTCGAATTCACACCGGCACAGAATACAACATCGGTCATCCTCATCCAAATCTCCCTCGCCTTGAGCCTGGACGAGGTTCTCAAGATACCTCTGTCTCGCACGAGCAGTTTTGATCTTCACGTCAAGCTCAGCCTTCTCAGTCTCGGACTCTTTCAACACGTCCGCCCGCTCTCCTTCATACTCAAGGTCCGCGACCGAGTCGGAAATCTCCTGCAGCTGACGGAAGTAGAGTACCCTTTGGTTGAACGCCTTGCGGAATAAGGCCAGGTCAGCATCCAAATCTCCCAAGTTGGATTCTAAATAGCAGGCAAATTAGCGGGGCTGTGAAAAAGGAAAGGAAAGAAAGAACATACGCTGAGTGTTAATTAGTTTTCGAACTTCAGAAATGGCTTTCTGAAGAAGAACCTTCTCCGGGTCATTCTCCTGGTCTCGCACTTTACTAAACGCCGTCTGAAGTTCGACCAGAATCTGAAGGAAAGGAGAAAAAAACCATCAATTTCGTTAATACCGGGGAGATGGAAAAACTACTCACACTCTTGACAGCTCGTCCATCCAGTTCAAAAAGCAAGTCCTTCCTTTGAATTGACAGCTCCTGATGCAAAACTTCATGCTCCGGCTGAATATCGACGTCGTCGGGTATATCCAATTTGTCGTCAGCTGCAGTAGCCTTCAGCGCTGCCTTCGTAGTTCGCAGTTTCTTTTCCCTGCACGAATCATAGGAATTAGCTCTCTGCAAGGGACGAGGTCACCAAACCAAAATTGCGCACTAACCTCACATCATGCGCCGCGAGGAGCGTCCTCTCGTTGACCAACGCTTCACGACGGTCAGCAAGAAGCGCTGCGTACGCCTGAAGATACGTCTCAGCCTCCCCTTGATTATCCAAAGTACGCTGATACTCCTGCCCATCGACGTCCTCTGAGTCACCCTCTGCCGCCGACAAACTCTTGGTGAGGAGAGAGTATATCTTCGCTCGCCACTCCCATAATAGCTGTGCTTGCTGGTTGAGAACATCCTCGATAATTTCATGGAGAGTTTCGACCTAAAAAAACCTGGCATTAGTCTATGTCCTAACACCTTTTCTAGGTACACGTACCGACTCTGCAGAGCGTATACCTCCCTGCTCAAGATAGGGAACAGGTAAAATCAAGTCCTTCTTCTTTACACCAGATTTCGTGACATCCAGCTGAAGCTGCGCCATCCCTTTCTTCGCTTCATCTTCCGTAACTGCAGGTGCAAAGCAACATGAGTCACCGAGCCCATGTACCAAAATCGCACAAAAACATACCTTTCAGCAACTCTTTCCTCAACGCCTCCGCAGCACCATACGCAGCATCCTCCTGCCCAGAGTACGTTGGCCCAAGATTATGATAAACATCTCCCTGCAAAAACTTAACCCTATGTAACACAAGTCTCGCTTCTCTCAATCTCTGCCTCAACGCACGCATCTTGATCCGATGCTCCTCACCCGCAGGAGTCTTAGGAATATCCCCATCTTCATCTTCATCCTCATCCTCATCCTCGTCGAACGATGCAGGGGAAATCGACCTCTCTCTGCTTTTCCCTTTATCTTTATTGTTGAGGGAATCTCTAGCATCTCTATGTGACTGCGCCTGCTCCATCATCTGCCTCTTCTCCGCTGCTTCACGTTTGAGTACCTCGCCTTTGGCACTTTGTTCCGCAAGGGCAGTCTGTAACTCCTTCACCATTTTGTTTGCTTCCTCTTCCGCCGTGTTGAGCGTTTCAAGCATCACGAGGAAGCGGTTTCGAGATTCGGTGTCAAGTTGCTGAAGTTGGGCTATTTTAATTAGGGTTTGGATCTGGCGACGAGAGTCATTTTGCGAAAGGATTCTGCACAGAAAACTTCCAGGCATACCATAGTTCTCCAATCTTCTATCAAATTTCGCCAATTTTGATCCTTCATCATCTAACCACTGATTTAGCATACGACAACCAACAAAAGAGTACCAGAACCACCTGAAGCACATCCTCCATAGTCTTCAACGCACCCGGTTTATAGAGTTTATCGTTCGGCTTCTGTAGCTGCCCGACCTAAAAGGACAAACATCATCACTCACTCATGTCATCCAAGTAACCCATATATCTGAATACTGACCTGAGGATGCGTACAGATCCCACGCAAACGCCTCACCGCCGCCCTCAACACCGTACCATCTACCTCCCATCCTTCCGACGCAGCGATTCCGCGAGAATCTAACCCGAGTTCGTTCAGAACTGCTTCCAGCGTCTGATCATAAACCTAGGTGCAACAGAAACCGGTCAGTGTGGTGTGGAGGAATTCAAAATGAAATGCGACATACATGACGCTCGACACGCCCCATCTCAATGGGAACCAGATACCGCGTCTGTTGCGGGATTGTCAGCTCATGCGAAACAGATGCCTTCATGGTCCTTCGTGCAGGGTTACAGCATGAGCTACCGTATTCTCTTAATGACGCGTGTAAAACATACCGAACAGAATAGTACTTGAATAGGTCAGCAAATTGACGTGCAAACGCAGGCTTTAAAAGGCGGGTCCATAGACGGGAATGGCCAATGTCGACGCGTAAGAATCTGAAAACGGGCGATAAATCAACAAAGTCACGTAGGAGAGGAAGCCCAAGGAAGTCGTACTTGAGAACATGAGACAAGTCCTTGATATCTGCCCTTGCAGGTGTTCCAGAAACCGCAAACGATGATAGTCTAGGAATGAGCGAGACCATATCCCTGAACCGAACGAAAGAGCATGAGCAACACACAGAGCTGGAGGGAAATCATCAACGAACTCGATTTTCCCACCTCCAACCATCTGAACCTCATCCATAACAACCCTATTCCACTCGACCATAATAAGCGGCGACCTCGGTCTCTCCACATTCACATACACAACCCCATCACGTCGGGGCCTCTTAGGCGGCGCGCGCGCAACATTCAAATCCTGCTGCAAAACGTTATATGTCGTGATGACGACATCAAACGTATGCACATAAGCACACCAATCCAAAATTTCCTCCTCAGGCTCTTCATCTACCGCCATCACATTGTCGTCATCGTCAGTCGCCTTTCCATACTTCTCAATGTTCGCTAAAGCCTTCGCCTTGGTCCCCGCGCGTCCAGCCCTTCGCACCGCCTTCTGCTTCTCTTTCAATCTCTTGGCTTTCGCTTCCTCAACCTGCGTCTCGTTGATAGGGACCTTGACATTTGCCCAGCCATCATATACGAGCACTTTGAGACCAGGAGCGTGCTTCTTGAGCTCGTCAGCCCACTGAGAAGCGAGGGTAGCAGGCGTGACGATGAGGGTGGACTAAAAAAACAGCATAGATGAATTAGTTGGATATAAAGGACAAGGAATACGCGAACGTTATACCTTGACAGCCCTCACGTCGATGTCAGCCTCAGGATCCCAACGCTTGACGCTCGGATTTCTTTCTTCCGGAGCCGGGTTCAACGTGATCAAAGCGAGAATCTCAATCGTCTTTCCTAACCCAGGTTCTTCCGCCAAAATCGCTCCAAGTGCAGGCTCACCTTCGTCATCCGGCGGTGAAGCAGATAACATGCCCGTAAGAGCATGGTAATACCAAGTGATATCACTTGATAGCTTCACGGTACCCCAAAACGTGAAATCCGTGGGACTCTTCGAAGTAATTTGGCCTTCTGGAGACACTGCCATGCCTTCCCGACCGAGGAGCCAGCCAACACTCCGGCGTTGAAAGGGTAAAAGAGTGGGTAGCATACCAACAGGTTGCATCGCCTCTTCAGACAATTTTGTTTCGAGGGACGGCGCGGGCTCCAAGATAGAGAAAAAGAACGGAATGTCTATCACGCCCTTAAAAGACGGCGGGGGATCAGAGGGATGTAGGTGGTATAATATACGACGTTGCGCGTCTTCTAGTTCCAACATTTTGCGTTTTGCCATCTGTCCCGGAGGTTCGAAGATCTTTGGAGTAACGAATGACACGGTGAAGTCAAACTGGAGGCGGAAGAGAAGTTCATTATCCGCAGAGTTTGATGAAGTGTTCGGAAGCAGAATGAGCTTGATCCGAAGGTCTATCCAAGCTCGTTCCTGGGTAGAGAGCGTATGCGCCGCAAGCAGAAGATCTTCCCCACTCGATGACACAAAGTCGAAATCTTCCCAACTAACATCTCCAGGATTGTATGATGGGATCAAAGCCAACCACGGTCCGAAGAATCTATAGCTATTGTTGTGTCCTGATTGAGAATGTATTTGCGACGCCTCTTGCGATATCGCTACCAGTCGATCAGACCGATAACTACTAGCGTTCCCGCTGCGCACAACATTAACATCGCCTAGGTCAATGGAACAAGGCTCGTCTAATCCCGCGCAAAGACTGGAAATTTCCTCCTTAAACCATTCCTCCTCCGCGCGCCAGCTACCTGGATCATGTAAGTCGTCATGCGCACGCGCGTCTTCTGGAACATTGGCATGATACTGAACTTCCATGGTGTGCTTGAAAGCAGTCACGAGACGATTTTTATGAGGCATCGTGTGGAAAGCTGATCCCATTAAATATTCTGTACGCGGGTATTGCATGCTGGTAGATGCAGGATAGGGGTTATCAGTCCTCTCCTTGTTCGTAGAGCGAAAACTCCCAGAAGCTGTTTTCAACCTCTTTCCACCTCCACAATCTTCATCTAAGCCATCTATCACCCGCTTCTTCCCCTTGTCCCTACTCAGGCTACTGTCAAGTACCTCCGACACGCCAATGCCATTCGCGGGTGAAACTTTCCGTTTCCGTAATAACTCGATAAGACTGCGAAGATTTAGGTCTGGCCTATAATTTCGGTACCAATGTGAGCACGCCAGCTGATGATGTTGAGGAGTCGAGCGAAGCCATTGAGTATGATGAGATAAAGTGGGGTCCCGCATAGGGTAGTGGTGGTAAGGAGACAAAAAAGCGTGTCACTATAGGCGCGTTGTGACGCCAGCAAAAGCACGTGTCGCCTCTCGCGATCATATGTCGGTATGACTCACTGCTCAGTATGACTCAGGGTCTTCCGGGTTCCCTCCGTCTGATCGCTTTTGGTCTTAGAAGTTTACTATATCTGTGTCAAGAGCTTTTTCTTTTGTTACCTTCATGGGAAATACAGTCGTCATGATTCTTCTTGCCACCGTCACCCGTGCAAGATGCACAGAGGCAAAACAACGCGTCGAGATCTTCAAGAACTTGCGTACTTGAAAGTAAACAGTCGACATAAATTCATATATCCTTCATGACAAACATTTGTTCATCGCATACAATAGAGCCTACTTCTTCTCCCACCCCATTGTTACATCAACCGCTGCAAGCACAGTTCCCTCCCAAGGCACATACTATTCTCCCAACTCCAACATCTCCTTCGCAAATTCCGTGTCCAACGACACACAACTCAGCGGCGGAGCCACAACATCTTTCCTCAGCAACTTCTCGGTCATCTCAGGTCTCTCTTTCCCGCGATTTTCTCCATCATATACGTTCCGTACGTCACGATGAGTCGTTTGTCACGCCCCGGGACAGGAGGCGCAGCAGAGTGCTGCTTCGTGGGCCCGAGTCACGTCGCGTATGTCTACATGTGACCTACAATGTGATTAGGATAGGCATCGGGACCGGCGGTAAGCAGTAGGTAAATCATCGCGTTGGAGACTATGCACGAAGTCGGTAAGGGGGTAGTTGGGTTCAAGTGGGCCGTACACCGCAGGATTGGGCAAAGATGGCATATCAGTGGATAGCCAGCTCGATCAATTGCTGCTTAATTACAGCTAAACGAACTACTCTGTCAAAGTCCTCCCAGGTTTGGACAGTCGAAAACCCATTTCTACCACCAAATTTCTTCAGAAGCTCGTCTAAAAACTCGCCCGCGCCACTTGTATGCAGAATTCCAGCAATGGCTGCATGAATATTAATGTAGCAGGGTTCAGGCAAAGGAATTTCGCGTGACCTCTTGCGTTGGGAGGACTGCTCCTTATCAGTCAGGAATTCCCCGCTACGGTCTTTAAATTCTACATCCTTGGACTGGCGGCTAGTCATACCAGGAATCCCATGCACGGCGCTATATATCTTGACAGTGTACTTGTTTTCAGTCTATAAAACCATGGCTTATGTCAACTTATGAGGCAGGACTAATTAGTGGCCAGAGCATACCTCAGTTTTTTTCAGACACCAATGAAAATTGTCAAATCCGTAACATACATTCTTTGAGAGCAGAAGTCCATTGGAGGGGTCATCAATAATACCCTCCAGATCACAAAGAGTGCCCTGTGGCAGATTAGCATAATTTCGAAGGATATCAAAAGTCGTTACAGCAGAATGATACTAAAGGTAAAGGAGAGGTAAGCCTTAATCAAGAAGGGAAGCGAACTGATGTACATACCGCCTCGGAATCCTCCTGAGAATCGAAATTCGCAATCACTCGATGTAGGATATAGCATTTTTCTAAATAATATGAATTAACATCATCCCGGTTTTTATAAACCGGATGGGCAGCATCCGGGAAACCCGAGACAATGCACTGATATCCGTCGCGTTCCAGGAGCTGTAGGACAGGGATAGTAGCAGATAGTTAGCCTAACAGCATTGATAGTAGTACTGCACGTACTTCTTTAAACAGGGCGCTCCGGTCTCTCGAGGTATCTCCGAGCCTGAGACGAGACTCACAGTTGGCTTTGACTGCACGAATTAGCTTATGCCTTCGATCACTATATTGCTTGCGCTTACAAATGAAAAGTAAATAAGAAACCCAAGTTACGGCGAGATCGTGTAGCATCTGTAAAGTGTCGAGACACTCTCTATCGTTGTTGACAATACAGCCCAAGACTGAGGCAGCAACATAGCGTGTGCTTTGTTCGCCTCCACAATCATCTGCGTGGACTAACATTTCCCGAAGAACGGGGTGAAGCTTTAATGTATAACCACCATATTGGTAGACGTCTTTCTCATTAGATGAGAGATTCTCGATGAGAGTGTTCGCGATTTGAACTAGCGTTTCGGGGTCAATGGGCCCTGTTCTGATACTATCCACGTGTTCCTTGAAAGATTGCGAACGGACAGACGTTGTGGAAGACAATGAGTTGAGTGAGCTTTGGGAATCGAATGAAGAGGCGTTTCGATGAGGCATTGGAGGCCCCCTGAGTCGCGTAAAAAAGAAAATACAGCGACCGCCGTTGTTTTAAACTCCGCTCAGCTTTGTAAGCGCTTGCTTTGCCATTCCTTCCGACGTCGCGGCGACGACTCGCGGCACTTACCTGACTTACCAGTCGACATCGACTCTGTCATTGCCATGATCACACTGCAGGGTTCTGGAAGCAATTACGCTTATAACAGCTGCTATATTTCTATTGGTATGATATCTATACATCATACGGCACTCGAAGCATCGTCTCATCAACATCACTGTCGTCGTGAGGAGCTTCAACGGGAAGCTTAAAAGATAGCGCTCATACACCCTTTTACCTTCTCTCATCACGCTGAGGCTGCTATGCTCCCTCTACTGGCTCTCTTCTTCTGCTCGTTGTTCTTTCATTCTGCACTTGGCATGCTCATTAATGTTACTATCGACGACACGAACCCCGAAGCCAGTGGCTCCTCTATAACATACCTTCCTGATGGCGCATGGAATACCGGGACGAACTGTACTGGTTGTACTGCACACCCAGACCCCAGTCAACTCTTCGATGGTACTTGGCATGATGGAACGGTGTGCATCGAATATTTCTCTATATGTCAAGGTCTAAGCTGACTTTTTGACCTATGACAGTTCAACCCTCTCTCTGGGAGTAATAATTTTCCGAATCAGACGCTCACTGCAAGCGTATCTTTCAATGGTACGTCCTTTATAATCCATTCAGCTCTGTAGTATTGAACATTGCTCCTAGGTACTGCTGTTTACGTTTTCTGTGCCCTTGCGAGGACCAGTACGTCTCCTGATGGGGACTCTGACATGACCTTCTTCATCGACGGACAGTTGGCGGGGACGTTCGTGAAGACAGCTCCCAATACTACTGGTTATGACTATGGTGTCTCTGTTTTCTCAACGACCTCACTATCTTCGGGCGTCCATAATTTGACACTTCAGACTGGTCATGTCGGCGGCGTGAAATCTCTGGTCCTTCTTGACTCGATAGTCTATACGTACGTGTGCCCTCCAAATATCTGTAAAGAGTTTTCGTTGAAGTTAACGATAGATTTGACGATGGAGAAGTGGTCTCCTCCTCTTCCTCGCCCTCGACAAGCTCTAGTCCGTCGTCGCCAACCCAAACACAAACAATAATAGAAATTTCAAATTCAGCTTCTCCAACAAGCCAGTCCGGCGCTACATCTTCAAACAATTCGAATATTGGTAGTATCGTGGGCCCCGCCGTAGCTGTTCCTCTCGTTGTCATCGCACTCACCATTCTGGCAACCTTGTTCTACTGCCGCCGCCACCGCCGCCGACTCAGTTTTAACGGTATCTCGGATCAGCGCCTAGTCATTGATCCTATCCTGCCCCTTACTACTGGTACCGCTCGAAATGAACCTGTCAGCATCCCACAGGCTGGACCTTCGCGCGCGGTCTACGTAAATGGATCTGGAGTTCCGAGTTCTTTCTCTGGATCGAACACAGCAATTTCTCAGGCTGCACCTGCACCTCCTTTACATCCTCTTAGGCCGACAAATGCACCGTCGACATCAAATGGGCCGCATTCACATTATACGTTCACCGCATTGTCTAGCGATGCTGGATGGTCTCAGAGCCAGAACCAAAACCAAACTCGGTCCGGAGTGTCACATCGTACACAGCCTAGTACGATTTATACCACTCAGAGTGGGTGGACGAGTCAAAGTGCGGGTACTGGTGCACCGGGAGCTACACAGGGAAGTTCGTACAGACAGACGCAATCCAATAATTCTGCACCATCAGCAGGGGTGGTGGTGGGAGAGGAAGAATACCTCGAGGAGGATCCGCCGGCCTATGAATCTGAGAGAGCTAGGTCATTCAGGGCGACGGGAGGTCAGAAAGTGAAGCCTTTGGTGTTGTCGGATTCGCGGCAGACACGGCTGATGAATCAGTGATACTGCTTCTGCGCTACATTCCTTTGATTCGAGATATTTTGATGATGAGTGGAATCTTGTCAAGCTTCCCAAGTTCTTTCATCTTTGTTTTCGTTGTTGCTTGTCACCAATAGCAACTGCACGGTACTTGATTCGCAGTAGTTTTGTTTTGTGGAATTAAATCTATGTATGCCTGTTTCATTCTATATATATATGCCCCGTTACTGATCTCTGGAATCAGGCATCTCTGTAGACTGTAGTAGAACTAATTTCTCGCGTTATATTCGCTGGAGAGAAGAATAATTGTCTCATTTGACTCAAAATCGACTGAAAATTCCGTGCGGGAAACTGCGAGACAAGCTCTAGTTAGCAAAAATGGAATGGCTCACGGCCTCACGGCCAGTATGTTCCTCAAATGGTACGCGCTCCTTTACTAAGGGGCCCCATTATTTTCTGAGCAATTACTCGCAGGTACCGCGACTTATGTTTTCTATGCTTTTCTATGCCCTTGCGGGACTAGCTCGCGCGTCCTGATAGGGAATCTGATATGACTTTCTACGTTGACGGAAGTACGGTGGACACGTTCGTGATTCGTGAAGACAGCGCCTAACTGGCCCTAACACCACTGGTTATGATTACAACTTCTCTGTCTCTTGGACAACCTCGCTATCGCTGGGCGTTCACCAATTGACGATACGTGTCAACGACAAGAAATCGTTGGGTTAAATTGTCTATACGTGCGTATGCTCCCTATCTTATGCAGAGTGATTGCTGAGATTATTGACAGGTGTGACAATGTCTCTCCATCTTCTGCGACGCCGTCAAAAATCTCATCATCATCGTCTGCCTCAGCTACTTCAACGGGCAAGCCTGTTCGTCTTCTAGCAGGTAGGTGTTAACGTTCTGGTCGTGCTCGGTTTCATTGACTCTGCTCCCGCTGCCGTAGCCTGCATTTTCTACCACCGCCGCCGTCGGGCTCACCCTACATCCATGGACCTGGCAAATGTTTGAGCTAGATGGTGGACCGCGGCGATACGGATTTGTTGTTTTACTTCGGTTCGAGAAAGTCGTTGCAATTAGTTGGAAGCGCGGCGACAGTTGATGGATGAAGTAAAGAACTACACTTTCATTTCGATCTCTAAGCTCTCTGAAGTTCCTTCCAATTTGATGATTCACAGCTGTTAATGACTGTTAACGTGTTCAGCGATGCAGGAAGAGTTGGATCCTTCGTAATGTGCTGTAAGAGATACCTAAAACCAGGCGTCGAAATTTGGTGGCTGGTGGACGCTGGGTAGACCGTAGACGTCGTATGTATGTGTGGCTCCAGACTAGGGGTGCCAACAGCTCGGCTCGGCTGGCTCGTGGCTCGCTCACGTGTTATCGGCTCGGCTCCCGGCTCTGGAGCCGTTTTAAAGAAACGGCTCGAGGGTCTTTGAGAAGGTGTATCCATGAGTTCATTGTCAGCAAATAATTGGTATTTCAGAGTGTAAATAAGTTCTACAGTAGAAATATACTATTTGAATATAAAATAAGAGCAAAGTGATGGAAATTGAAGTAGATATATCATGGCCCTCCATCGAGCCATTAGAGTAAATGGCTCGATGAGCCGTTAAAATTAAGCGGCTCTGCCCAAAACGGCTCGGCTCCGGCTCTAGCCGGTAAGCCAGCCGAGCTATTGACACCGCTACTCCAGACTAATGTTCAGCTGATGATTATAGTTACCGCGAGCTCAACAGCTATTAATTCCTCAGAAGCCAGTGGTACTGAGGATCTAGCACTGCATCACGCACGTTCCGCAGACGAGTCAGGCCAGGTTGCCCTGTTGTCAGCGGCCATCATTATTTTCTGATTTGTGGGGCAATGGCTGTCAACGTCATCTCCGAACTCTATTCACCCACAACTAGCCACAACTCTACCGCATAATTGCCTCCAATTCAACTTACGCAAGTCAATTGTTCTATTAGTCGAATTTAGGGGATAAATCTATTGGGAAACCCCCTTTCTCGAAGAAACCCTAGGGTTTCCGCAAATGTCTATTCAGCAACCCGCTTTCCGCTCGGCCTGTCCCCGGCTTAGTTCGGGCCAGAATTGCCAAATTGGCCACCTGCCGGCCACATCGCTAATTTTTCTACATAGTCCCGAGATGGTGTATTCATTATGCATGCAATCACTTTGGCCAAATGCCATGATGCGGATAGCTCGGTGAGTGAGATGAAAAGTCCCCCCTACCACTTGGCTATGTTGTGGCACCCGGTCCTGACTCGCATCTGCCGTCGTGTGCAGGAGCGAAAATCCGACCCTTGGTCAACGGTGATGAACGGGGCAGACTGGCGCATAGATATCGTCGCGTAGAGAGTGGCCTCTGTACGCCTGCATCTAGCCTACATCAGCTATAACTTCCCCTCCCCTTTCTGCTTCCTCCTTCGCTCTCCGTGCTCCTACTGTCCGAGTCGGGCCTCACTTGAATCTCGATCACCAATTCCTCATTGCCTCGAGTCTAGAGCCGTGACAAGACACCATCCCGTCAGATTAAAAGGGTCACAAACTTGAATATGTGCAGAGATTCAGAACGGAAGCAAGCTATGGTATATTCGAGCAGACGGCAAGTTGATGGTAATTACTGGAGCGGCCGGTGCACGGCCGGCGAGAGTTCCCGGCACTAGAAACCCCAGAAGGCACTTCGAGGTGGGGTTTCCAAAGAAGCCCCGGGTTTCTTCGGGAAAGGGGGTTCCTCAATAGATTTATCTGAATTTAGGCGTTTCTAATTGGAACCCCTTGCACATCCGTCGCTGTCAAGCAGCTTTTGCTGACATACTTCAGTGATATATTTGCTAAATATTGCACTGCTCTCAAGTACAGCTTGCAGTTATGCGTGGCTATAGGCGGTAGAGTTGATTTCACACTAGAGCCACCGAGGAAAAAGCGGGTCTTTGGGGCGTCTTACTGTCAGTGCGCCGCCGAGTGAGGCACCAGCACTTACATCATAAGGTTATTCAAATATTATTTAAGGCGTGGCTGCTAGTATCTTTGAGGGGCTATTCCTGTCGTACGACCACCACCTCCTTCGTACTTCTGCCCCCCTCTTGTTAACCGATGAGAGATGCCATTCGAGATGCTCCAGAAACCACCCTGGCACCTCCTGGCCCCAACTTCGGAAAGTTCAGTCCTAACTTCGCAGTTGACATTATAGAGGAATATTGTCCGCGTTATCGTATTCTTGTTATGGGGAGAAGGAATGCAGGAAAGACCACTTTGCTAGAAAGGATGACTCATAGCTTCGATGGAAAGGTCTCCATTCATGATTCAGCTGGAAATTTGGTATGCGGGAGCGAACGTAGTGTCAGACTAAATTTCTGACATGAATTTGATATGTAGGTGGACCCCTCATCAATTCTCCAGCCGTCTGTCGAGGTATGCTTCATACTCTTTTTGTAGCCCAAATAACTGAATTATTTCCTGTAGCGCGGTCATAGCCACATCGAGTACGAGATCACTTATCCAAGGTAATGAAACTTCTGGTATTGCGTGTACTTGGAATCTCACTCTCTTGCTCAGCGAGCCCCGCTACATCTTCCACGATTCAAAAGGGATGGAGGCCGGATCTCGTGAGGAGCTCGAAAAGTTGAGGTGTTTTATGGCTGAGAGGCGAAAGAAACGCGCTCTGAGGGATCAGCTACATGCCATTTGGTGAGTGTAAGATAATTACTCGAGGCGCAATTACTGCCACCCGGCACAAATACAATGCATCGTGCTCATCACGGGGCGACAGGTGTTGTCTTCCGGTAGACAATGATCGTCCCTTGGGAAGGGAGGAGATGTCGTTCTTTGAACAGGGAACCGACGGTGGTATATGCTGCAAACACTGTTCTGCATGGTACTACTTTGACTGATAAAAATATCGTTTCTAGTCCCGGTAATCGCTATCTTCACCAAGTTCGAATGGCGGATTACGAAGGCGTTCGATGAGCTTAGGGAGAATGGCATGAGATATTTTGAAGCAAAGAAGGCAGCGCCAGCTAAAGCTCGCGCTGATTTTCAAGAGCTCATTTTACGAGAACGTCGAAGTCGTATGAAATGTCCACCAGCGAGATACGTTTACCTGCAGAGTAAGATCCATATTATTTTTCCTATCCGGCAGTCTGTTCACTTAAACTCTCTAGAATTGCATGAAGGCGGCGATTGCCAGGAGCTCACGATGGAAACTCATGCCCTAGTCCAGCGCGAAGTCAACGAGCGCCTCTTTGCCAAGATTCAAGAAAACAACATCCACATCTCGGTCTATGTCGCGCTTGTTAAGTGAGTGCCAATTAGGCTGGGCTGCCCATCTGAAGGCTTATCAAGTGATGGAAGTGTGATTGCATGCACGAAGGCACATCAAGAAGGCGTGGAAGCTTCACTCAAAGAATGGACCGCCAACATTCTATCTTTGTTCCCGCACTGGGTAGGTTTCCTCTTCGTGAATCTAAACTTTCTAGTTGATGATGTGTCGATAGAATGTGATTATTCTCTATTTTCTTGGTTTAGAATTGAACGAAGTAGCGCTCATCATCTGTTCTGCGTTCTGACTTTCTTAGAAGGTGTGTCGTCTTTATCATAGGCCCTTACGCTACTAACATGTCCTAATTAGAACGTGAGCAACTATGACCATTCTCCAATCTGTCAAACGACATTTGCCTTACGTCCAAGTCTATTTTCCACCGGCAGTACTTTGTGAGCTTCACTATCGGTCGTTTGAAATACCTGAAGCCGAACTTATCGCCACCATTCTTCATTAGCGTGTAAGTTCCTAGTTTTCGCCTAGCGGGAAGCTACTTATCGCCGTGATTACAGAAAGTGAGTTTGAGATTTGCCGATGTTCTTTGTAAACTAGTGCATGATTGAACTCAACCGCTACTCGAATTCATACTTAGGTGGTGAGTGTGTTCGTTAACTTCATTGCACTAAAGGCGACGTGATCATTGTTCTTCCAGGCAGTGAGTACCTGAGCTGAAGAAGCATATTCGCCGCTAATTTTGAACATGATCCATCCCACATCAGTGGGTAAGCTCCTTCAAGCACATTTAAGGTTACATCCTGCTCATGGAGGATACTACTCTGTTACTACAGCATGGTGTAAGTTCATTGTTTTCAATCTTGTGCGCGCCTGACTTGAATACCTTCTCATTTAGTGGGTGAGCGCCAATTTGCTATTCTCATTCCGGTTGTGTAAGTTCATTCTTCCATCCCTGTTTTGTCGGAAAGGATGTGAGTATTTCTCTCTCGTTCATGGTCGGTTTGATACTAATATGAATCCGGAAGTCGGTAAGTAACAAGTAACAGGTGTACTTCGGCGCTCTGATCAAGCTCATTGTTCTTGTGCTTTCGGCGCTTTTCTGGTTAACTAGAAAGTGAGTACAGTCATCCTCACATCGTACCATGTGTTGTTGATTGACATGGACAAACAATGTAGGAGGTGAATGTTTCATGTATGAATGATCTATACCCTTACTAACCTCTGTCCATTAAAGGGTGTGAGTGTATTGCAAGCTTAATAGTATCGTCGCTCACGTCAGGCTTGAAAATGATCTTGTATTACCCCCGGCCTATAGTATGTACGTACCTTAATTCATCTCGGACCTTTCCTTCCACTAACGATTTATGTGGCTTCGGAAAGGCTGTAAGCGGTATTTCTACGCATTTGGAATACAAGATACCTCAGGTTGACAATGTCGCTCCGCATCTTTGCTTTGTGATAGCCCGTGAGTATCTGCTGTATGTAGGTACTGGTTGATTTTTACTGAAGTGCTGTTGACAGATGGTACGGTGAATCGAATAGCTGGGACTAATGAATTGACTGAATATACGCGTTGCGTTTGCACAGATTGTAGGGAAAAGTTAATTTCCTCCCATGGGTATATAACATTGATATCCTTGCGTTCCTTATAGCAGGTTGGATATAAGGATTTGCATAGCCAGTGACAGAAGCTGAATTAGGCGACTTCTCTTTCCCTAGGTCACAAACCCGCAGCCAGTTCAAGACATCATTGATGCAGTCTTAAGATGGGTAAGCCGGTATAACAAAAGGCTTTCTTAAAAGTAAACGAATCTTCCTTTGAGCTGGACATCACCGTCGAACGCGAACTACAACTACTCGTTTTCTTCATCGGTTAGTTCGAAACCTCCGTTGTGAAACCCGCTAAATGCGACCGCGAATCTAGACGTGGTAATGATCGCCGAAGGCCTTTTCTGGGTGGGAGGACTCGCGCCATGGGACTACGTCGCTATTATCACAAGCAGATACGGAACGTCCAGCCAACGTAATTCCGTATTTAAAGTCACGAAGAAACTTCATGAGGAGATGAAATCTCCGACGTACAGACATGCTCCGCTTGGGTATGAGGGGCTGCTCGGTGCGTCCGAGTTGAGGGATTTGGCCACGAAATATGCGCCGATACTGTTAGAACATCGTTTGCCTAATTAATGGGAATGTAAGTCTTCCCAAGCAGTTCTTAATAGCTGTTGTGCTCACTTCTATCCCGATTTTACCAGTAGGCCCGGCACAGTGATTATTTATTCAACAAGGAAGAGGGGATTTAGGCTTGATTTTTTGATGCTGGTACCAGTGATTTGGCTTGTATCTGTACGGCTTATTATTTCATCCTCGTCATCTTCGACATACTATATATACCATGTAACTCTATAGACATTACTGTGTACAATGTATCAGTTGTCCTCATAAATTTGCAATGTTAGACATTCCATTGGACTGACTTATAATACATGAACAATACATCTTGATGCTTCTGATACATGAGATTTACACGCTTTGAACTCCTGATATATTGCACATCCGAGAACTTGTCTGCTCGCATAGTCCTCATCTCTCAAAGCTCTCCCGAACACACGCTCTCAATCCACTCTGTGTCACTTCTCACAGTAGTGAAATTCTCATACCCGTCCTCAGTGATGAGGACAACATCCTCGATACGCACTCCACCAATGCTCTCATATCTCTTCAATACATCCTGATTGATATGCTTCGAATCGCGTACTGGGGCGATTAAATGCGGGGAGAAGTAACATCCAGGCTCGACCGTCTAAAGTAAAACAAAAATATCAATATCAGTACGGCAGCAACGCCACGGAGGACACTTGTCAGCGTACCACAACCATCCCCTTCTCCAACGGCAGGCGTAACCTCAGATACGCGTAGAAACTCTCATGGCCCAAAGGCATACCTTTGTTGAGAGTTTGGTTGACAGTGGGCTTACTAGCGCTCGGTACGTCATGCACGTCCATGCCCAGACTGTGTCCAAGGCCGTGAGGGAAAAACGCAGAGCTGATCCCGGATGCGAGGATACGTTCCTCGTCATGTTCTGCATCCCATGAATCACCATTCGCAGGTGCTGTGGAGGAGATGGAGGAAGGTGAAGGTGATTTGAATATGCCGAGCCGCTGGAAACCTTTGACGAGGGTGCGGTGACAGAGGAGTTGGACGGCGTCCCAGTGGATTCCTGGTTTGATCATATCCATCGAAAGCTAGGGAATGATTTTCAGTATAAGTTATTTTGGCATGAGCGGAATATCCCTGCTCACCTTCTGCATCTCGAGTACAAGCTCGTAGATTGCGCGCGCTTCCGGAGTAAACTTACCACCGTTGCCAACGGGCATAGTACGAGTGATGTCAGAGGCATAGCAACTCCATTCGCAGCCAGCGTCAATAAGGAGAACTTGAGGGTTAAGCTGGCGTTCGTCACCGTGGGCAAAGTCGTTCTTGTTCTTATGATCATGAGGATGAACTGGCCCCCAGGCAAATTCGCGGTCGTTGCAACAGTAGTGCAAGGTCGACGCACGGGTGGCTGCGGCAACTATAGGCAGGTAGGCTTGATGTACGGCACTACAAGTCTGTTAGCAAGAGGTGCTGGAATAATAAAAATTCTTGCCTACCCTTCTCGCCGGCACGATGCAACAAAGATAGCTTCAGCCTCTCCCTCTTTCTCGATAAGCCATTCTCCTGGAAGAAGAGGGCGCTCCACACCGGCTCCAGGACCAGGATTGATGCCTCCCTTCACAGCTTTGCCCAGCACTCGCATGACGACTTCATGAGCTCGTGAGCTGATCTGGTTCGCCTTCCGAATCAAGGCGATCTCATGCTCATCCTTAATGAGACGTGCCTTATGAAGCGCAGGAAGGAGATATAAATCACTGATCCCAGCATCTTGATCTGAAAGAACCAGCTCCGTGAATTCCTGTGGAATAGAGGGGAAGAGTGGCGAAGCACGGGGGAGCGTGTGGAACAAAGCGTCCGGGAACGCCTTGAGTAGGGTCTTGATAGCCTCAGGAACAGCAGCAGGGTGATCGAGCTTGGTGACGTCGTGTGTTGCCTTCGCAACTTCGAGTGAAGGTGGGGGTACAGACCACATCATATCAGCAAGTTCGGCTTTGGGTATGAAAAGCTCGATTGACGGCTTCTGTGACAGTCCAGTGCCGTCCTGAAGTGCTATAAGCAGGTAAGACGATGGCACGGTACATCCAGATAGATAGAAAAAGTTGGATTCTTGACGAAATACGATTTCACGATCCGTATCGTTTCTGTACGGTGTAACCTCTCCAGCTAGCAGCAGAATTTGAGGCTATATAACGGAGAAGTATTAATAAAGTCTTTTGTGGAGGTTCCGATGTAGTAATACAAATACCTTTGCCCTTTCAGTTACTGGAAGGAGCTTGAGCAATTGCTGGAGGGTTGCGAGAGCATGTTTGCTTGCTAGATAGTAATCAGACAAAAGTCTTCGACATTGAATATCTCAAGATATATTGACCAGGATAGACCATTATAATTCAAGAAAATTATGTAGCAGAGACTGAGGATATGGGCGATTCGACGGTATGACGCTGGTGGAGATGATTGTTAAGAGTCAACAACAGGTCAACAAGCTCTTGCTTTGACCACCATCATCCTTCACTTCAATGGCTTCAACTTCAATATCCAAAGCTGAAAAGTCGTTTATTCAAGCTGGAATACTTTTAAATCCACCTAGGAGAGCAGATGGTCGTTCTCTTCATGATTTCCGAGCTATATCTTTAGAGACTGGTGTCGCACCTTTGTCAAACGGCAGTGCACGGCTGAGCATCGGGCGGAACCTGAACGATGGCGGCGGTGGAACGGAAATTCTTGCTGCTGTAAAGCTAGAGGTCGAGAACGTCGACGAGGAAGGCGTCGATGGTGGTCGGATCGTTTGCCATGTATCTTGGTTCGTGCTTTTTACTCGTGCTTTTCAACTGAAAACAAATCGAACTAAATGTCATGAAGATAGTTCTCCCTCTGCATATCCACATCTTTCATCTGGAGCAATTGATGATCTCCAACACGACCTTACTACTGTCGTCCACCAAACACTGTCTCATTCATCCTTACATCCTTCGAACCTGGGTATTCTGCCTGGAAAAAAGTCATGGCTGCTCAATCTCGATCTCCTCGTGTTAGCTAACTCTGGCAACATCTACGACGCGTTGTTTCTTGCTGCGCGAGCCGCGCTATGGGATACAAAAATCCCGAGAACCAGAAGCGTGGAGTACAAGGCGAAGAGAAGTAATGTTACTGAAAAGGCACCCTCAGGAGGATCGGGTGACATGGACGTCGACCAGGACATGTCGAGCGGATTCGATACGAGACAAATCAGTAGCGCAGTAGACTTTGAGCTGCCTGATTATTGGGACGAAGGCGAGGTGCTTGACGGCAGGGATCGATGGCCAGTAGCGGTTACATTAAATCTAGTGAGCTCGTGGTTTTCTCGTGTTCGCGTTTCCTGACAACGAAATGCAATTCTTATCTTTAGGTACCCCCAGCTCATTATCTTGATGCAACCCTTCAAGAGGAAGCCTCTTCTCTTTCACGATTGTTGCTCGTGTTTTCATTTCCACCATCTTCATCCCCTAATGTACAAGCCATGAGGATGTTTGGGCCTGGTGAACATAAAACTTCGGAGCTGAAGAGTCTCGTGAAGGTACAGTCTTATTGTTCTTGCTTACGTTCTACTAATTCTTATACTCGCCCTTCTTACAGGAAGGTGAAAGGCACGCTAAGGAAATTGTGACAGCACTTACTGCAAAACTCAAAGAAGAGGACGTGCGACGAAATCAAAAAGCCAGAGAGAGATTTGCCAAACGCTAATATTCAGTTTTGTCTTCAAAATAGAAAGAAGTTGATACTGTTTGGCCCAGATATACATGTTATCACCGAGAGCGTAATTGTCCCCTGACAGTAGAAAAGCGGGTTCGGCAAGGCCACAATTGTATTCATCTTTTTGGCCTTAAGTACCGTGTCAGGGTTTTCAGGTTACTATGGGACCCTCATAACTATTAGGTCCCTTTAGGTCCTCACGATTCGTGAGTTCGCCACGCTGCTTTCTGTGAAATTTTGAATCCCGGTGCTGTCGGGGTGCCCTCTCTCAATATAGTATATTTCCTTCCTTTTTCTGTATATTTCGCGCCGGCGACATCACTACTGTTTGCCGACAGGTATATTGCTTTCTCCTTCGCCCCTTCACGGTCAAGGTCCTGCGATGAGAAACCCGTTACACTTCCTTGGCTTCTTTTCCCACATAAACATCTCTACGCGTTTTTCTATGATTTTGTTGGCAGGGCAACAAGATGATGCACGACGGTGGTCCGTTTAGACGTGGTTCATACCCATGCGAGTTCCACGCCTGTAAGTGGGTCATTCATATATAAGCTGTTCGCTACCTTCCTGACGCGTTCACTCAACCGACAGCGGCAGCCCAAGCCTTAAATCACCTTCATGACCAATCGACCACACATTCGCGAGTCGGATGTCGTCCGGGCATCTATCCTGGATGCGGTTGTACAGCTTGGAGCACTAGACAACAACAATCCAATCACGGAATGGATGTTTAAAGACCCAACAAACCCACGATCGACGAGAAAGCACCAGTTTTTGAGCCCCGAACATGGGTCTCTAGCCAATATCACCCACGGAGGACGACAGTATGGTAACCTTACACGAACTTTCAATGGTAATGCATGCCTGACACCTTTCGGTATAGCAACAGCGTCTCAGGATGCGCCTTCTTCACTGCCTTTCCCGCCCCCACCACTACCACCTAATGCTTCCACTCAACAACCTGCATCCAAGCTGTCTTCCAAAATCTCTGGCGCGTTCAGGTCCAGATCTAAATCAAGATCTCGCTCGTCGAAGAAGAAGGATAAGGAGGCACAAGCTGAAGGGAAAGAGGCGGCTGGATACGAGACAGATGAAGGATACACGTCATCTTCCCCGAGCAAATCGAAAAGACGCCTTTTCGCCAGTAGGTCTATCAAGACTGTCGACAGTCGCGACTCCGAGTCTTCTCCTGTGCAAGAAAATGCTCCCAGTAGTGCCATGAGCATCGCATCCGCGTCCGATACACGTAGATCCAACTCTCCGAGTCTTTCGAAAACGAAATCTTTCCGGGTGTTTGGTAGGAAACGAAGAGAGGCCGCAATTCCAGATGAGGGTATAGTATCGCTTACTCAGCAGGCTGAGGACTTACCTCCTTCGGTGCTTGGTCCACTTATTGATGAGGTTCTGTCATCTGCGTCAAGTGGAGTTGGGGTTGGGGTTGGTAGCAAACGGAGAGGCGAATTAGTTGAGGAGGGGAGCAGCTCGGCTGGCAATGTGGAAGCACCCGTGAAAGTTTCCCGAAGACTTTCATTCGCCATACCGCGCGCGGCGTTGAAGAATCCATTCTCTGAAAGGCGCAAGAACATCCGTCGTCCTCCCTCTCTCCTACCTGTTACGAAGAATAACGCGTCGTTTGGAGAAGGAAACGACGCTCATTCTCTTCCACCTTCCCCATTCATTCTTGTCGCTCCCGAAGTTGATCACCTTGAATCATCTGGTCTCACAACTCCGTACATTCTATGTTCACCTTTAGATGATTTGTTGCCTGCGCAACTTGCAGATCCTATAAAGTCTCCCAATACACCCGTGTATCCCATCTCAGTATCGAGTATTCGACGAAGTCTTGTAATGGACAACATGGACTTTACGACCACCGCAGGCGGTGCTCCCGCGCTGAAGCGCTCAATGTCCTTACAAGTAGCACCTAAAGCTGCCTTTACCGATGAGGAGGAGCCAGGAGGCTTGGCAGGATCGAAGAGAGAGAGCATACTGGGCAGGTCATACACGACAGCTCGCCGCGGACGTGAAGCGCCATTCCCCACTAGACCAGTGCTTCCTCTCCCTCTTTCGTTGACGATGCAGGGTGCGAATGCCCGCGCAGTCAGGCTTTCTTTGGATGCCAGAGCCTCGGTGCTTCGGCAGAGATACCGAGAAAGCTATAGCGGCGGCGCTGGCCAATTAAATACTCGCCCTCCGCCGGCATTTGTTTGATTGCCAATTGGGACTACAAGGGACTACATAAAAGGGTTTAGGTTAGGTTCGGATGATTTGAAATATGGACTTGATGATGAGAAAGATTTGGGTTCTGAAGAATATTTGCATGTAATTCACTCTAGGGGAGTCTAGGGGCTGACTCTTGATGCACGATGTGTGCTATACATAAGTATCTCGGGGTAACTAATGGTGATCCTTGATGGGTACACTTTTCACGAGAAAAAGCAATTGCATCCTTTTATATACAGGAATGTTCAAGAATCCGAGTAGAATGTCAAGATTGAATTAGAGAAGAGGGGCTGCAAATCTTCGTTCCGATTGAGTTCGAAGTTGGCAAGGAAACTGCCCTCTCGGAAGAGTGTATGCTTTTAAAGTTGACCGTCATAAAAGACTTCCTCTCGCCGACCTCTCGCCCAAATCATCTTCCCTTATGGCCCAACCTCTGCGTCGTGAACCATTCCGGCGAAGTGTAACGCACCTCCGGTTGCTTGGTGAAACTATGTCAGTCCCAGATCGCTCATCGCTCGAAGAGCATATTGCAACAAGCAAAGATCAGGTAACGGTCTGCCTACTTGAAATACATGCATTCGTCGTATTAATGCCAGGCGTGCGATAGACCCAGTCGTCTCGATGGTCTCTCAGTACCAATGGAACGCCGTTAAACAGTCAATTTCCAAACAATCTCAGCTTGGCTGAGTTATCTCAAAAGGCAACTGCTTCTACCTCCAGTCTACGAACTTCCCGACGGAAAACCGTTTCTACAGGGAAAAGCAGAGTAAATGTCTTGACCAAATCGCGTGCACAACCCGTTCCCCCATTGCCAGATTCTATATTGTCTTCCGAATTCTTAGATCTCAGTGACGGACATGACACCGTCCGGAGCGCAGCTCAAGATCCTCGTCGGTCTCGATTAGATTCGAAGGCGCAGGGTCGCAGAGCGAGTTGGCTGAGGCGCAGGAAGTCGTTGGGGAGGATGATCTCATACCCATCTAAAATGTTGCACAGGGTCCTGTCGCGATCTAGCATGGCAGCAGTACGCAGCCGTGCAGGAGATGATTCTCTGCCAACTGATAAAGCTCTTCCCGCACTTCCAACGAACAACGATTCTGAATGGAGCGATACTCGATATCAGAAGCTCGATGGTGGTTCTTGGCAGAGGAAGGATGACGTACGTGATCCGTCAAAGAGCCTGGCTACAGAGCTCCGCCAACCTGACAGTCCGAATGGGGCTACGAGACTTATGCCAGGTTCTGCGTCGGCGGCGCGGAAGGTCTTGAGGCTTTCGAGATCACTGAGCGGACTGCGCCACAAAAGTCGACCGTCCGCACCAACCACGTCACCCCAGACTCTTATGCATGGAGACGATTCGAGATCTCTTGACATGTCTCGGAGCGCTACAAGTGACTATGGGCAACTATTGAATAACACAAAAGAGGCACAGGACACCCGTCCCTTTGCAATTATCCGACCCCGGATTGACAGTTTCGACACTATCCTGGAATTCTACTCCTCCGAAGCAAAAGTTATCATTCCAAGAACTCGAAGTGATTCTATCATCCAAAGTCCTATTGTCAAGAGGGGGAAAGATCGACCGTTCCCAGTCTCTCGGGCTGCTAACGATACTGATGTAGCCACAGTGGGTTCGGGTGTCGTTCAAAGAAGTGGAGATCACGCCTCTCCATCAGAGACGCCTCATGGAGGTGCAAGTTCTGGGACTTGATGATTCGTTCGAACATGAAACTTGAGATTGTGTCACAGTAATGGTTGGATTTCAGTATAGCATCTGGATTCTGTATAGCATAGTTCCGGACTCTGGCAGCGTATTACCCGAACCATTTGTTTAGACTGGGTAGTAATATCAGCGATGGCAGTAGGTATGAACAATAAAAACCCAACTGAAGAAGGCATTGAATGACAGTAATAGTACTCCTTTATAGATGGAATACCAATTCTCTACCACCAGTTACTCGAAGATTAAGAGTGGCGTAATAAGTAGTCACGTGAGAGTAGTAGGAGATGTGATCAAATTCAGGAGTCTGGTCCCTGGACTGTTACCATTTCGGCTCAACACCCTTCTTGCACTCCTACGCCAATGGCTCATTACAGGAATTTCGACGAATATAACTTGAAGGGCTTGCCGTTGGAAAGGTACGGATATATAGGCAGAAGACGAAGAAGCACTTCTACTCGACTAACCTGACTGAGAGAAGGCTTTTGGCTCTCTTTCTGTCTGTACCTCACGGGCAGGAGAAGAGCGAAATTCGACGTTTAGTTGGCTCAGGTGCTGCTCGTCACCTCTGCATGTTTCTACGTTGCTGGCTGTACACGTTAGCATACGAAATTCGTCTCAGGGGCGTATTTCGTACTTCTTTGACGCATTCATACCAACTCCTACTTATCTCTATCTCTTGTAGCTTGACCTCGCAACTAAAACGTATTCATGATGCTGCCGCTTTACATTTTTAGATGCAAAATACGACAAGAACCGATATACATCACCTATGTTGCTAATCGAAGGATGTATCCTCAAAGCTTCGCATGTGGTGAGCTCTCCGGTTCAGCTCCTTATTGAAAACTAATGTCAGAGACCCTTGATGCATATAATATATCCTTGCAGCGTCGCCCCGAATGTTCAGGTCTAGCTGGGAGACAGTGCGAAGCCATTGTTCTAGAAACCTCTACTCTAGGTTGGGACAACTTTCATCACCGTACTCAATGCGAAGACTGATGAACCCTTGATAGGTGTCGCAACATCTAGATGGAGTGAGATGTCGCACTGGAGGAACTGCAGTTGAACGGGAGGCAGGAAATGAGGAAGTATTTGTCTCGGGGGGGGCTTTATTCTCGCATGAGACGGTGAAGTGAGTCACGAAAAAGTAAATTTCGGTCCCGCTAGAATGTTTGGTGGTGAGAGCAATTTATCTCGGTTGACTTCCGAGGATTGAATTCATTCAGGTTTCCGTTTCACTAGACACTTTACTAATGCTCCTTCGACCAGCCGAGAAGTGACGAACGATATTTGCCGCCTCGAGCCTTTGAATCAGCTGAAGAATTAACCAACTGATACTTACTCATCGAAGTCATCAGATATATTTTTGTCGACGCAACACCTATCCATTTGTATGTATATCTATCGGAAGATCGGACTTCACAGAGAGTATATAAAGCCCGTTTGTTATGGGTCTCACCGCAACATCTGTCTTCCTACATCATTATCATGTCCATCTGGCAACCYGCTCCTGACCCTCCGACCAAACTTGGTCTCTACAGAATCCTCTCTCCTAGAGCTGGTTTGCGTGTATCGCCCATATGTCTCGGTGCGATGAGCATTGGAGACAAATGGAACTCGTTTATGGGCTCTATGGATAAAGAATCGGGCTTTAACCTCCTGGACGCTTACTATGAAATGGGCGGTAATTTCATTGACACTGCGAATAACTAGTTAGTATAGACCTTTCTTCGCAGAGCGGCGCGTGTTATTGAGCATTCCTTTGAAGCCAACAAGAATCTTCCGAAGAATTCATTGGGGAGTGGATGGAAACGCGTGGTATTCGCGACCAGCTGGTCATTGCAACCAAGGTAGGCGGCGTTTTCCCGCCTTTATACCCGTATCGGATTTCATGCAGTTACACTTCCTAGTATACGTCCAACTTCAAGATGGGAAATGGCAACATCAAGCAGCAAGTCAGCTATGTCGGCAACGGCGCAAAGTCCCTACACGTTAGTCTCGAAGCTAGCCTGAAGAAATTGCGAACCTCGTACATCGATATCCTATATGTACACTGGTGGGATTTTGAGACCTCCATCGAGGAAGTAATGGACATCCTTCACAATGTTGTTGCTCAGGGCAAAGTTCTCTACTTGGTGAGCTGATTATTTACGCATTAGAATATACGTCCTCTGATACATTTTCTTCCACTAGGGCATCTCCGATACGCCCGCGTGGACCGTCGCTCAAGCTAACCAGTACGCCAAAGATCATGGCAAAACACCGTTTGTCGTCTATCAAGGAAAATGGAACATCATGGATCGATCCTTTGAGCGTGATATCATTCCTATGGCTCGTTCATTAGGTGAGTTTAACAATTCCTTGCTCGCAACTTCATATATCACCTCTACTACTTGACTTATTCCCCCATTTTTCGTAGGTCTCGCACTCGCACCATGGGGTGTTCTTGCCCGAGGAAAACTCCGGACTGATGCCGAAGAACAACGGCGTCAGGAAACTGGCGAAAAAGGGCGGGCTATGACGGGCGATTGGAAGAGAACGGAGGATGAAATCAAGATGTCGCATGCGCTGGAGAAAGTTGCAGCAGAAATTGGTGCGAAGAGTATCGCTGCGGGTATGTATCCTCTTTTTCATGATTCAAGCTACCTGTACTTACGGTATTTCGTTTCCTTCCCTCAGTGGCGATTGCATATGTCATACAAAAAACGCCGTACGTCTTCCCCATCATCGGCGGTAGAAAAGTCGAGAACTTGAAGGAGAATCTGGAGGCGCTAGAGATCTCTTTAACCGAGGAGCAGGTCAAGTACTTGGAGAGTATCATTCCGTTTGATATTGGGTTCCCTTCCAACCTTATCGTGAGTATCACATTCACTTCCGATTAGGTGTATTCTGAAAGCGTCTCGTGTTTCTTAGGGCGATGGGACCGCGCCAATGGCTTTAATGGCTGCTACGGCGAAGACACAGAGGATGCCTCACCCTAAGGCCCTTAGGCCCTAGTGAAATAAGCTCGAGGGATGGTTGGCCTGTGAAGCTTAGGAGAGGTTATGTACGGCTGTTCCGTGGATTATAAGATATAAGTGTCACAAAAATACATACGTACTTTGACAGGAAGAGCGGGGCTATATGTACAAAAAAAATGATACAGTCCTCAGAGCGATTCAACCCTCATTTTTACCCTCCCTCTATCTCGAGAGATCTAAAGCCTTCCTCAAGAGAGAGGCTAAGTACGACTCTTCCATAACTTCGTAAGAAGTCACTGTCGGGAAAAGCCGAGCGGAGATTCAAACCATCGAAACCTACAAAATTTTTACCTTTCCCCGTCAAGACTCAATTTCCTCTCCAAATGTCGCGCCTTATAATAAAAAATCTTCCGCCTACTGCGACGCCTTCGCATCTCCGTACACATTTCACTCAATCTGGCTGCCCCCAAGGTACTCTCACCGATGTGAAAGTTGCCTTCAAACCCGACGGGACCTCTCGTGGGTTCGGGTTCGTGGGGTATAAGACCGAGGCCGAGGCACAAGCTGCTAAGGAATGGTTTGATAAAACATTTGTTGGGAGCTCGAGGATTCGCGTTGGTCTTGTTGAGGTGTGCTGCTTTTTTAAACAAAAAAATCATTTGCGTCAGGCTGAACCTGAACGTCCTCTTCTTTTTTTTCTTTAATGGAGATTCTAGGGAGCTAAAGATGCACCGATCCCCAGACCGAACAAACGTCCACGACTTGGCCCTTCACCTGCAGAGTCTTCTTCCGCCCCGGCACCCACTACTACTAAGCAAAAGTCAAAGGATGTCAAAGAGGAGCCGAGAAAGACAGAGAAGACACAGAAATCACACAAAGAGAATCAACTGGACGAGTTCATGCAAGTGATGCAACCTCGCACGAAGAAAGGTCCTTCATGGGCTAACGAGCCTCAGCCGCAACCTTCGACGTCAATTTCAGCGGCTGAGGCGTCGACAAGCGCGAAGAAGATGGATGATCCAGCTTCAGACGCCATAAATGAAGATGAAGATGTGAACATGCATGACGAGGAACAAAGAGAAGAAGGCATTTCGGATATGGATTGGATGAGGAAGAGGATGACACAGAATGTGGACGTAAATGTTGAGAAGGCTTTTGAGCAGTCCGATGACGAGGAAGACGGGCTCGAGAATCATGTTGACGTGAGTTCATTTAGCCTATGCGTACCGTTGTATGTAGGCTGATAATTTCTTTTACTTCATACAGAGACCGTCTTCTCAGCAGAATGGAACAGAAGAACCTAAAGACCCAACAAAAGCAACAATTCTCCAAACGTCCCGTTTATTTGTTCGCAACCTCGCTTTCTCGTGTACCGAAGCAGAACTAGAGGAAATTTTCAGCCAACATGGACAAGTGACTCAGGTGAGTTGGGTTTTGCATTTCCCATCCCTAGAAGAGAATGAGCGCACGGAGGTCGACGATGACAAACTAAATAGGGACATCAGACTCTTACGGAGTATGTTGATCCTTTGGGATATTCCGATAGTAGAAATTTTTCTGAACCCCAGAAGCCTTTCTCTTCTTTTGACCTCTTTACTTTGCCATTTCACGAGAAGAGCAGAACACTGACTAAACGACTCGTTTTGATGTTCTAGGTGAATACAGAATCCCCCCTTTACTTTTTTCCCTACTTCAAGATGAGAACCTGTATAGGGACACCAGACTCCTTCGGGGGATGCTGATCCTTTGGGAAATACCGATAGTAGAAAATTTTTCTGATTCCGTACCCTTCTTTCTTTTCTCGCGATACATCTCGAAGAATACTGTACTGACCCACGTCCTCTTTCGTCTTATAGGTGATTTTACTTTTTCAATTTCTCTCTTCTTTCCCGGATGAAAAACCAGTATAGGGACATCAGACCTTTCGTGGGGATGTTGATCCTTAGGGAAACCGATAGTAGAAATTCTTTTCTGAACCTCTTTCCCCTCTGTTTTCTTTTTCTTCCTCTCGCCTGGCGCTTACACATTTTTCTTACTTCACAGGTCCACATCCCGCTTGATTCTCTCACACGTCAACCCAAAGGCCTTGCATACGTGACGTTCGCTCGTCCCTCCGACGCCCTTGCAGCTTACGAGTCACTGGATAAGACGTCTTTCCAAGGCCGGCTGCTGCATATACTTGCTGCGGTCGATCGGAGAGCTGCCGAGGACGGCAAAGCGGAGGGGGAAGCGAGGAAGAAGAGCGTGAAAGAGGAGAGGAATGCGAAGAGAAAGGCTGTGGCGGGCAAAGAGTTTAATTGGGGGATGTTGTATATGAACGTAAGTCAGCGCAAGCGGGATTCTGGTTCCGGGATTGACGCTGATGCATGGATTCTTTTCTTCTTGCTTTCGTAGAGCGATGCAGTAGCATCATCTATTGCCTCCCGACTCAACATACCCAAATCTGCCATCCTCAATCCTGACTCCGATCCCTCGTCCGCTGACCCTTCCGACCCCTCGTCATCATCAACCTCCGCAGCAGTTAAACTAGCTCTTGCTGAAACGCACATCATAAACGAGACCAAAGCCTACCTCTCCTCGCATGGCGTTCTCCTCTCATCCTTCTCCTCCTTGACCTCCTCTAAAACCGTCCGCTCCCAAACAGTAATTTTAGTAAAAAACATTCCCTTTGGCACCTCCACCTCCGATCTCGAAGCGCTCTTTTCCCCCCACGGAGAGGTCAAGAGGGTTCTCGTCCCGCCTGCAGGGACAATTGCTGTGGTGGAGTTTGATAAGCCCGATGAGGCGAGTAGGGCGTTTCGGGGTGTGGCGTATAGGAGACTAGGAAACTCAGTGGTATATTTAGAGTGGGCGCCTGTAGGGATCTTCGCGGAGAAGGGGCAGGTCGACGAGAGTGTAGAGGCTGAGGCTGTGGCCGCGATAAAGGCGAATGCGGTCAGGATTCCTGAGCAGGAAGGTCATGCCAACGAAGGTGAAGCTGAAGCTGAAGGAGAGGAACCAGCATTATCGGCTGGAACAACCCTTTTCATCAAGAACCTCTCCTTTGTCACCTCCACTGAGCGTCTAACGCAAGCATTCCGACACTTACCCTCGTTCTCCTTCGCGCGCGTGCAAACTAAGCCTGACCCCAAGAAGCCGGGGGGAAAGCTCAGCATGGGCTATGGGTTTGTTGGGTTCAAGGATGTTGAGGGTGCAAGGAAAGCGATGAAGAGTATGCAGGGGTTCGTGCTCGATGGGCATGCGTTGAGTGTTAAGTTTGCTGGGAGAGGAAAGGAAGAGGAGGAGAGCGGAAAGGATAGTAAAGGCGCTGTTGGGTCGAAGAGTCGGACGACAAAGATGATTGTTAAAAACGTGCCGTTTGAGGCTTCTAAGAAGGATATTAGGGATTTGTTTGGGTTTGTACACTCTCTTCATTATTTTGAGACAGTATTCTCACTTATTTTATTTTACAAAACAGCACCCATGGCCAACTCAAATCGGTTCGCCTTCCCAAGAAATTCGATTCACGCACGCGGGGTTTCGCTTTCCTCGAGTTTGTCTCGCGCGCCGAGGCAGAGAATGCCTTTGAGGCACTTAGGCACACGCATTTGCTTGGGAGACATCTAGTGCTTGAGTGGGCGGCAGAGGAAGGCGAGGATCTGGAAAAGATGAGGATGAAGGCGGGGGTTGGGGTTGGTATCGGAGGAGGTGGAGGAAAAGAGATGCCCGGGAGGAAAAGGAAGTTGGATATGAATGTTGTTGGAGAAGGGGAAGAGCAGGAAGAGTGATGTGGGCCATCGTTCTTACAGTGGTAACGAATACAGTTAAACGGGTATGAGTAGGGCCCGACCTAGGATGATGCGAATCTTACGCCACGACGCACTGATTTACATTAAATAACGACCTGGGGCTGTGTTTATGATTTTTCTCAAATACATCCTGCTGTATGATACCAGTCTTTTTGCGGGACACGTACTAAGAATAAAGTATTCCGGTACGTTTCGGTTGATCAAGGATGCTTCCTCGCAGTATCAAGACTGATGATTGATGTGCTCTTAAGGTTCAATAGGTCTTCCTCGAAGCTGAAGCGCAAGGACTTCATAGGACTTCATATGTACGCCAACCGGAAGATCATGATCAGCAAGAACCACAGCCACAGGCGCAAATGAAAAATTTCCGATTGATCAGGGCCTTCGGTACTTCGATTGCTTGTAGGCACCGACTGCACCGATGCTAGACGTTGGCGTTGAACGGCGTTGCTCGGACTCTAGACGCCACACAGTCAATGCTGCGAGCGCGCACAGCGCAACCTTTCATATTGAATGCTGATGCAAAGGTGTCTATGATACACATGACTAATAAGGATAGAAATAAGTACCGACTTATAAGCCAAGGTGGTAGCTTATGCCTATAGTAGATTCTAAACAACGTGAGTAAGACCCTCTCAAGTAGTCCCAGACTCTCTTGCTTCGAGTGCCAGCTTAATCTGTGTCAACCGATACAAAGTAATCATAAGCAAATGGTCAGGAACTTGAACTTGAAGGAATTGTCATACTTGTTCATGATAGTCCCTCATGTCTTCCTCCACTTCCCGTAGATGCCTTTCATCTGGACTCTCCGAGTCTTTAATCTGTCCCTCTTTAGAAGTCTTTCTGCGTCTCTTTATAATCCACAAAACACAATGTGAAATCTTGGGCCATTTCCAGGAGCTTTGTATATTTCCGATGACCATTTCATGGCTATGCCACCATTTCCCCCATTGGTCGAACATCTTTTCGTGATTCGAGTTCTAAATTCAAAGGTCCATTAATGAGGGGAACCAAGACAAAGGACCGAGAAGACTGCAAAAGGTCTTGTCTCTTACGTTTAACTTCTTCTCCTCTGTTAAAATAGCAGTAGAGCACTGAGATGCCCTTGCAACCATCTTTTTCAGGCGATTGGAGGTACCTAGGCGGCAACGATGACTTGGTTGTAAAAGTTTGTGACAATCTTTCGCGATTTTTTCAGCGATTTTCAGAGTTTTGTCTATTGTCGTGGCAGTAGTACCCGGCCTAGATGCCCAAAAGAGGGCCTCATTTTAGGTACGTATGTCAAGAGGAGAGAAATGCAGGTCACCGACAGTTCATTTTCCCGCTTTCGAACAAAAGTAAGGAAGTCTTCCAGCCGCGTCATCGACAGCTCATTCCCCCGATCTTGAACAGATGTAAGAGACTCGCCGGGCAGTGAGTTTTCGGATGGTGTAGTTGCCATTTCGACTACTGGGATATTAAGTATAATATTCTGTAAATCAAGAGTAGGAATATATACCTCCGACTCTGTGAACATTCCAAACATACATCTAGATCCCGCCTATAGGTGAGTATTTGCACATCCTCCCAGCGCTGTGAAAGTCGGTAGACATATGTACAGATGGGCATCGCCTTGTCTGCACTGATACAATGATTAGGTCGGTTGGAAGTATTCTCGCTGTCTCGCGCATTGATAAGCCCGAGGGTAACGTCACTTGAGCATTCAACTACATAGATATCACAGGCTGTAAGAATAGTACTAGACCAATCGGAGACTGTATCATACGCGAATTACTCATCTATAGACCAGCATTGAAAGCAATGCTGACACTTCGTCATTGCACGGGCTGCACAAAACATGGTACTGCCACGTACAATTTTAGCCTGAAAACGTAGTATTGAGCGTTTGCAATGCCATTTATCAATCTGCCAGATAAGTCGTGACAGAATCGAGTCATAAAATCATGATGTCTACGCCACTGTGCTGCGGTAAGTGATTATTTAGATGATATCCTCAGGAATGCGATATAATCAATTACGAGTGTAGGGAACGGGTTCAAGCCACCAACCGACGCGGAGTTTCTGGATCCCTGCACAGCCTGGAAGCCGGCGTTCAAACGTTCAGCACGTGGACCCAAACCGGTTAATTCTTGCGGAGGCTCGACAACTTGAATCGCTTCTTATTTCTTTCTACATACATAAGTACTAGTACACTATGTTGATACATAAGTGGCTGGCTATGAGAGCTTTTTGTCTGCCTGTGCCTGCACAAACTTTAAGCTTTTGTTTTCAGCACCCCTGCACAGTGCACTTAGTACTCGCCACACGCCAGCGGTGGCTCTCCCATCAACTTGAAGCAATGGTTGTTTTTCTCAGGCAGAAGGAACTCGCAGGAGGTGCACTAAATCCATCATAAGTATCCTGATATTTCCCAACTTGATCTGAAAAAAAGAAAATACTGCGGCTGCTGCCCAGTGATGGACTAGTAGAATAGAATAAGCACGAAATCCCGTAACGATGAGTGCTCAGAGGTTAGGTGGCTCACCTCAAGTGCTCCTGGATCTGTGGATATCATTTGCGTAACTGAGATATTAGCACAAGGTCGTACACAGTACTCCTCGCCTTATCTCACGACACATTCAATGGGTAAAAGATTTTGAGTTTCCTGACCTTTACAACATCAAACATTCAACATAGGTAGAATGACTAGGTCCAAAATACATACCTCGAAAGCATATTCCCGATATGAGCTTCCTACATCCCTCCACTTTTCCAAGACTTCATCTAAGAGGTTCAAGTTATCCTGATTATCATCTCTTGAGATACTTTCTGCGACATAATTCAACTCATTAAGAGTGTTCTGCCACCAGTCGACAAACTTTTTGACATGGTCTTGAAGACCCGACAGCATGGAGCTAATGTCTGTCAGGCGATGAATGGCATCTTCGTATGTAAGTTCCTCCATTTTGCTTCCTAGATAGAAGTAAGAGGCGACCAAGATATCGGCCAGGATGAACACGTACTCTCAACTCTCTCGCGAAACTTGGTCTCGACAAAGCCAGCTGCTGCTCCTGCCACTAGAACGGCAAGGGGTATAACGATAGGTAGAATAAAGATTGCATGAGGAACGGGAAAAAAAGAAACAAGCCCCATTGCAATTGACAGCCCTCGGTCTTTTGGCAAGGCTTTGAGAACAGCCTCTGCTAATTGCGCAATTCTAGCATCCCTCTCTCGAGTCTTGGCAGCAGTATTCTTTAAGTTGTCAATTTTGGCAATTACTCGAGGAATCTCCGTTTCTGATAACTTCAGAACAATGTTAGTTTCTATCGAACATTCAGTACAGGCAGGCTCCGAAACCACAAACTAACCTTGGAGACCTCCTTGTTGACCTCTCCGAACTTCTCGGCAACGTCTCTCGCCTCTTTGTGAGCTTTACGGGCCTTAGTCTTCATGCGGTTAATGAAGTCGAGAAGGTCTGCGGACGGTCTACGCTGCTGTATAAGCGTGCGCAGATCAGCAGCGTCCTGGCCAAAATAAGCTCCGGTTTCGCTGCAATCGATACTTATGTTGATTGCTCTGAAGTATGCAACAGCTTGGCCTTGTACGCGTGCAATGATAATCCCGATCAGTGGGTGTTCGTCTTTCGAGCTTGAAATATCGCAAGATTAGTCGAAACGGCCCCGGATGGAATTAATACATATCTGATTCTGTTCAGAAGCGAGCCTTACTTACCTGGGTTGAGCATTACACCATGGCTCTAACAGCTGAAAAGACTGTCGAGCAGACTTGACTAGAGCGTCGACGGGCACTGGTGAGATTTTTTCTGGGGTAGATGCCATTTCCATTAGGCTATGAATTAGATGAATGGAACAGAGAAAAACGAAGCTAGCAATTCAGAGCTGAGCTGTATACCTTATAGATCTTAAACTAGCTTAAACGCCGAGTATGCGAGTTGTGGAGACTTTGTAAACGTGGGATCGGCAAGGCATTCGTTCTAAGAGGATGCAGCCTACTTCACGCAAAAAGGTGCTTTGCACCTGCGTTGGACTTAATCAGCGAATCACGAATGACTTTAGGAACGGAACATAATCATAATTACCCACGAAAACTACGCATATGAAAGATGTACATAGGTATTCACATAGATTCGCATATTATGGACCCTTTGTCACCAGATAACATTACGTCCAGACGATATCAGCGAGGAGACACACGTTTTGTATGCATGCAAAATTTGTTTCATACTGGATAGCTTGGTTGAAGCATTTTGTCTTGAAGGATATAACACATAAAGTTTCCTGATCTGTGGTTCCGAGTCGGGCATTCAACGTCACTTCGACCTGATAACGCGATAAGGGCATACCGTATAAGCATATGTTCCGTACATAGGGTCCATGTGAAGAAATTGAAGAAGATTTTGCGCCGTATATTCGGGGATCGCATGGTATTTGCATAGGTTCTTTCGAATGTCCGAAAGATGATCTTGTACACGAGCCCAGTCAAACAATTGAGTCTGTGACAGGAACTCGAGGTGGGGAATGAGTTGTTGCAACGTGGAATGCAGTTCATCGAGGACCGGCACAGCGTCATCTTGTGATCGAGATCGGGCTGTTCAAAGAAGTGATAGTGATAAGTGGATAGATGAGGGAATCTGGTGCTGACAATGGGTACATACAGTCAAAGCTTGTGTTCGGGTCTGATAGAGATAGACCGGAACGCTCCGCTAGATGCTGGATTGAAGACCGGAGAATGGAGTTGAAGCGAGCGAACGGAATAGGAGCAGATATAGACCGCCGTTTGCGTTTCAAGAACATTTGAGCCTCCTTATGAGGTTCAGAACGTGCCATCGAAACTTCTTCGTATAACTGCTAACAGTGTCATTCTCACATTGATCTACAAATGAGTCAACACATACCTCTACGACCTCCCTATGAATCTGTCTGAGTGCATTTTCAGCCTTTCGAGTCTTTCGCTGTGCATCACGAGCCTTCTTCTCTGTCCTTGCAATGAAAGATATCGTGTCCCTGGATGGCTCAGGCACTTGCAGGAGCTCGTAAAGGTCAACGAGATCTCTGAAAAACATGCTACCAGCCTCGCTACACTTTACACTCAGTTCAACAGCCGCAGACCAAGCAGAGACTTGTCGCTTTACTCTAGCAACGTGTTTGTGCGCCAAGGCATGCTGCAGTCTTGAGGATATACCATGTCAAATAATGATTATTCAAATGCCGCTGCACAAAAAGAAAAAAGACGCACGTTAAGTCAGTCAGCTCCCAGGGTTCAAGGAGGTGAAAAGCGCTCTCGAATGACTGCACCAATTTCGATACCGTAAACTGTGAGGTTTCGATTTCGAGGGCAAGACGAAGTGACATCTAGAAAATAGTGTGAATAAGGTGAGGCAAGGTCATGGATCTTCAACACTGAGTACTTGTACTTATCGCAAAATCGGCTTCATGCTTACTATTACGTCGTACACAGCTTTGAATGTATCCCTGTTTTATGAATCGGACTAAGTATTGAGACGCCTGAAGCCAATGTTTGCAAGTCTTGACGTGCACGTGGTAAGCTCGAGGTCTGGGGATCTGATTGAATTCTGGGTTTAAAAAGACGCAAGGATGGCATCCGTAGAATATATTAAGTTCCAGGTTGAAGTCTTCAATGAAGGGCAAGTCTTCTTCCGGACCGCCCTCCATTTAGCATTGTTTCTCCAGGGAGAGATCCAGGGCTGTTAAACCTCATGGCTATCAAGCTTGACAGATTACTTTCCTGTGATCCATACATACATCATGTACTTCCTGATACGTTGAGAAGGTCGTCATGCGGCAACGGCTTGTATTGGGTTCGTAGACAAAGTTTTCAACATGATGGTTTCAAAGAACAGGGAATCCATGTTTGGCTGTAGTTGTTCTCAACGGATATACCAATCTAGAACAAGTACACGTGCCCCGCACGTGCCACTGGCAGTCGCCATCGGCCGAATTCACCGATTCAACTTAAAAATCCATCTTGCAAGACTAGAAGTACGAAGATTCTATAAGCTTATCTACATACATACCCACCGTAACATAGTCATAATTCAAGAGTTCGAAAAAAGAAAAATTTCACCTATCTATATTCAGAAGGAACCAGCGCTGCCGATCGTCCTTCCGAGTCCACCATCCCAACCTTCCCAACCTTCCCAACCTCAAGGCTCGAGACCTCGATAGACAGGAATCATAGGTATGGGAACAGGAAAGCGGATCCCTAAATCGAAGCCCTACCCCTGGGTTCATAAGGTAACAACAGCGCAAGGAACCCAGCGAAAATGATCAGTGCACCAGCTATATACACCGGTACGGCCGTCTCGAGGTTCGCGTAGAGCGCGATTATTGGGGCCTGTAACGTCAAGATGATTAGTTATTACGAGCGATGAAAGCCATGAAAAGGGGTGGAAGGAGTGTAGGACAAACTACTCACGAGGACACTGAACACTCTAGTAGCGGTCGATACCAATCCGTTCCCTGTTCCTCTATCTTTTGCGGGGAACACTTCAGGGGAGACAGCGTACAAAACGCCGTACATTATCTATCAAGTACAGACCAATGAAATCAGTTCACAATTCAATCGTTCAATCATCTAAACACAACTCCAAGAAAAAAGGGTGAAAGAAGAAAGAAAGAACTTATAACCAGAACACGACTTACATTACTAAAAAACGTATACCCACAATTCCACCCCAACAACGCATTCGATGTCCTCGCCGTAGTCGTCGCGAACAAAAAAGCACCCGTGAGCCCTGGTTTTCGCGAGGAGGTCGTTGAATAAAGTCACCACCATTAATGAATCAAACTACTCGCCCGAGGAGATGGCTAGAGTGCCTTTACGCCCGATGTAAGGAAGTTGGACGGCCCAGCCTGCGAGGAAGGCGCCGGGGACGCCGATAACGCTTAGGATGAATTGCTGGAGGAAAGGAGGGACAGGAGGTGAGAAGAAGGAAGGGGGAGGGGAAAGTGGAAAGGGGAGAGACGTACATTTCGATAGGTGATGTATAGAGATCCGTCGCCGAAGGCGTTACCGCGAGTTTCGAGTCTTGTAACACAGTACGGGGTTAGCACGCCACTCAAAGGGGTGAAAAGACAGGAGAGCCAACTCACAAAAACGGCAAGAAACTATTATACAAAGTCGACGCTAGACCGATAATTCCCCACAATAAAATCAATAACGAAGTCGAAAACGCCATTTTTTTCGTCTTGAACAACGCTTTGACGTGTTGCCATCCTAACGACGAGCTAGCACTCAACAGCATCCTCTTTCCTTCTCTCGTCGGGACTAACCCTTCCTCGACCTTGATGCCAGCCTTTTCTCCCTCCCCTTCACCCATACCAGCGATCTTCTCCGCTTCGAGAAGCATATCCACATTCAAACCCGTCTCTCGCCCATTAAACTCCGCAATACTCTTGATAACCTCTACAGCCTCCCTGTCCTTCCCAATTCCAACGAGGAATCGAGGACTCTCAAAGAGTTTGAAGATGAAGAAACGGATGGCCCAGAGGAGGAGAGTTAGAGTTCCGAGGGTAAAGAGGAGGTATCGCCATCCCATGTTTTCGCTACGTGTACAAGTACTTGAGGTGGTTGAGCAGGAGAAGTTGGCTATGAACGGCCAGGCGAGCTGTTACCATAATGCGAGGAAAGCGTGGAGGGTAAGTAAAGAGTAAAAGAGTACGGGGATAGGAGAGAAGAGGAGATACTCACGAGACTAACGACCAATTGACCCAGACACCACCAGATTGACATGACCGTAAGCAAATACTGATGACTGCTCGGTACAAGATCAAGGAAAACAGCTGAATCCACTGGCATGTTACCTCCCACACCAACACCCAACACAGCGATTAACGAAGCGAGAGTGATAAAGTCATTTGAACCGCCTGCTGCGAGACCGAAGATGCCTGCGATTAGGAGGGTTAAGTTGAAGGACCATCTAACAATTCTGATTGTTAAATAGGTTCTGAGAATGAGAATGGAAAGTGACGAACCTTCGACCCCATATATCACAACCAAAGCTCCAGATTATCGCACCAACGAGTAGACCGATGTTTGCAGCTAGAGATAAGAACGGGCTATTGAATTTAAACTCGGCGACAACGGGGGTAAGGATTAGGCCTGTTATGAGCTTCAAAAACGAAAAAAATAATAATCAATATTCGAGTGTACTTGGATATGAAACCTTAACGTACCGGCCAAACACTATCGCTACATACCCAAAAAGAAGAAAGTATATCAGCTTTGACTCTTATTCACTCAGAACCCTCAAGAAACTCACGCAAACCACCCAAAACCCGCACAACAGAACAGATAAACCTGATATTTCCCCATCCCAATCTCTTGAATCGCCTGATTCAACACCCTAGCCTTGGCCTGATACACAGGATCTACATCCCCTTCCTCGTCAAACATATCGTTCAAAGCCAGAGTAGTGGAAGTCGAAGTGGCTGAAATCATCTGCTTTGCAAGTGCGGGCTTTGCGGAGACATCGGTCATGCTCGGATATTGTGAGGGTAGGTTTGAAGGGATCCCAAGGTCGGGTTCTTCGACCTTTGCTTGAGTGTTCGAGGTTGAGGTCATGGTTTGAATTTGGTTTCTGGTCCAAGATATCGATATCGATAGAAACGGTCTTGAAGGCTAAGTCTCTGCGGCTTCTTCGGGTCCAAAAGGGTTCTCTCTTTTTCTCCTAGCACCAAGTACGAGAGAGATGGTCCTTAATTCCTGCTTATTCGTCACGGGGAGAACGAGTAGAAGGGACTAAAGGGAAAGCGAAATCGCTGGGGCCCGGGTTATATATACATTTCTGGGACTCATGAGTCGTGTGCAACCCATGACTGTTTTGGGATGACAAGCGGACATACATGATACAGTAACATATGGAAAAGTTTGGAAGATTACAGATCAACATCGGTTTGACGGGGTTCACGTTAGTCTTGTGTTAATTCGAAATACAAAAGCGCTGTGCTGAGTGATTAGTTTACATGAAAAGCAAAGAAAGGCTTTAACGAGCCTGCTCATGACAGACAGCTTGAACTTTCTCTGAAAAAGTCGAAAACGGAGTAATAGCAGAGCAGTAGTACTTATCTGGATGAAGATAGATCCATCCAATTACAAGCACTTCCGGGTTCCCTCGCACCACTGAGGTACATTCTAAAGGTCATTGGACATCGATATCCACAGCATCTCCCGTTCAACATATCATCCGGATACTCACGAGCTCACTCGCAATTCGCACCCACCCACCCGGAACCCAATGGGATTTCAGAACGCCACGCTAAACTCAAGAGGAAGTACTCACGCGCACACCCACAGGTCCCTTTGACGTCAACGAGAGAATGGAACGTGAACAAAGCAGATGTGGATGCGAAGGATGCGGATGCAGATATTCGGTCGTGAATTTTTGTCTCTTCTCCTCTACACAAAAACATCAGCCACCTTCTTTCTCCCCTTCACCCTCCGCCTCCGCCTTTAACCTCCTTTCCCTCCGGCGCTTCACATCCCAATTATACACTCTCGCCATATTAACCTCCATCATCGTCAGCTGCTCCCTCAAAAACTCTAAATCCTCCGCTACACTCGCGAGATTCGTCTCTGCAGCTTCGAGTTTAGATTTAAGGAGGGTGATTGCTGCGGGGATTTTGTATGATAGCATTACGTTTGCCTAGGGGGATGTTATATAAGTTAGCATGATAGGAATCAAGATTGGACGTACGCCTAGCCATAGATAAACTGTATCAGTCTCCTCTAGCTCCGCTTCAGCAAATAGCGTATCGTTAAGCTCAAAAGTCGTCTTGAGAGGTTTTGATTTTGTTTCCCCGTCTTCACCATCTTCATCTTCTAGATCGTCTTCTAAATCGTCCCCCGACTTGGAGCTTTTCCCGGCCTGACCGATACCGATAAGGTGGAAGAAAGTGGGAAAGCGATGAAGGCGAATGTACCTGTCTCTCTTGTAGATACTCCACCATACTCAAAGTCTCCTTGATATCCGGAATCTTATCCTCCAATCCCCTCCGCCGCTGCGTCAAATTCGCGTCCATGTACCGGTACTTGCTGTGCAAGGGCACACCGTTAACAACCTCCTCTTCAGACAAAAAACGCGTAACTCACGCTATCGCATCCTGAAACTTCTTCAGCGGTGCCTCAACTTCAGCATCCGGACCACCCAGGTACTCTTCAACATCTGCCTAAATACGACAAAGCCACGATATGGTGCCATTACACGAAAGATTAAAAATTTGAAAAAACCCAAGATTAGAATCTGTATCTGTCCAAATTCAACGCGACGAAAGATGATCGTACGATAAAGGGCGCTTTAGGTATCCCTCTTGGGTTTCGTTCGTCTAGTAGAATTGATTGAGATTGGGATTGGGAAGGAGATTGCGAGGACATTGGGGTTTGAAGTATGAGGAGACGGAGACAACTGAGCGGAGTTTAAAACGGGTTTTCCCTGAAGCGTCCAGCAGCGCTAATTCGATGTTACTATATTTTTCAGTGGCCTCCAATTCATCTTCTACAACGTCTGTCCGTTCGCAATTCTTCGAGGAGAATGTGGGCAGTATCAAGATAGGGCCCAGTGAACTCTAGACGCTGATTCGGATCGCGAACACTCTCCTCGACGATTTCATCTAATGAGGAGAAAAACGTCTATCAATATGGTCCCATAATTTCTCGCCATTCAACCACAATTGTGCTTTCTCGGGCTGATTAATGCTCGCAGTACGTTCTCAAAGCCGTTTTCGTCTTAGTACCTGCTCGAGATCAACGCTTATACAGCAATGCATAAGCTTCAAGGCCGGCTGGGAACGCCGATGTTTGTATTGGTCATGTCGTCAATGGATCTGAAGCTGATGATTCTAGTTTGATGAACAGTATAAAATTCCGACTTTTCTCGATGCTCCCAACCCAGATCTGTCAGTGCTTGCCTCTCGGATTCATATATTATTCAGGCTCAGAATGTCGAAGCCCTTAGTATTGGTGAGTACTTGTCGTAGTAGCTCGTCCTGTGGATGTTTATCTCACCCACCTTTTGTATTTCAAGGTCACTGGCGGAACTGGCTTCATTGGTTCACACGTAGTGTCCCAGCTATTAGAAGCAGGCTACCACGTCCGTGGAACTGCGCGCACAGCTTCGAAACTTCGAACTATTTTTCCTAATGCCACACCGGAGCAACTCGAGGTCGTTGAAGTCCCTACCCTTACATCGGACTATACGGATGCATTGAAAGGTGTTGGAGCGGTGATTCATGTCGCAAGCCCTTTATTTAGTAAAGGTGCCCCTGGGGACGAGATATTCAACGTGAGTTTATTGTCGCATGAATTTTAAGTGATTCTGTTTGTTGAGTATCCGCGCCATCCAATTCTACAGGGTGCCTATGAGGGAACACTCCATATTGTCGAACAGGCCATAGCTTCGGGAATCAAGAAGATTGTCATTACGGGTACTTATGCTAGTCTTTTTGATGGTGCGTTTAACATTGCGTTTTGATATGCCTGCCAGTTGTCCTGATGTTTTTGCTGCTAGCTGATTTCAAGACGGCTTTTGGTACACGAGTCATAACAGAGAAGGATTTTACTTCTGTTACTCTAGAGACTTTCACCCTCGACCAGCAAACAATGAACATCTATCAACAAGCCAAGACTCTTGCAGATAGGAAAGTATGGGAATTCGCTCGTGAACATCCGGACGTGGATTTCACAGTTAGTGAGTGATTCAGCTTGTTATCTCATCCATGAGTCAACTGACGATAAAATGTGTCTAGTCCTCCCTCCAGGAGTATACGGCCCACTTGTTTCCAACTATCCCCTCACAGAGTCTACCAGTAGCATAGGCACTAATGCAGCAATATACAAACTGCTCACTGCTGGCCCCGACGCCTACCCTCCCAACCTTGTCGGTCACATCGCAGACGTACGCGATGTTGCTCGTGCACACATAGCCGCACTCACTGCGCCTCCTGTTCCAGGGCGTGACAAGCGGTTCATTGTAGCATCCAGCACGTTTAAGTGGAAGGAGGTTGCGGCGCTCGTGAGGAGGGACAGGCCTGAGATGGCTGGGGGGTTACCAAGGGAGGGTGTTGTACCTCCAGTGCAGACTAGTGCACCGCTGGATACGACGTTTGCGAAGGAGGTGTTGGGTTTGAGTGAGTATGTGTCTTGGGAGGAGACAGTTCTTGAGGCTGTTGATGTTGTAGCGAAGTGGGAGAGGAAGAATGGGCTTAGGAAGTAGGGATGAGTATTTCGTGAATTGAATTGTATTTTGTATTTGATTTCTCAACGTTCATGACCATAGCTCCAGTGGTAACAACGTCGATGTCGATGCTACTGAAGAGCTTGGGAAATAATTGTCGTGCTGAAGCTTGCACTGTAAGACCAGTGAGGAAGAGAGGGAGAACGGATGCTGAAATGGTGTACGCTCTGAGAGGTATGTACAGGAGCCTTAGTGAGTGTTCATCGTAGTCTGATTCGCATAGACTTTTGATAGTTACATGCCTGCGCGTATAGGGTAACTCGGAATCCATTATCCAGGACCTGCTCTCGCGACACGGACTCACTCGGAAGTGAAACAGAGATCATTGCCTAAATGCATAGCGCGCGAGGCGATATTCAAAACGTTCCGTGGCTTCCTGTTCGGCGCTGAGCGCTGAGCTACGCTTATACAGCAATGCATAAGCTTCGGCTAGGAACGCCGATGTTTGTATTGGTTATGTCGTTCAAGTTAGTGGATCTGAAGCTGATGATTCTAGCTTGACGAACAGTATAAAATTCCGATTTTTCTTGATGCTCTCAAGCCAGATTTATCAGTGCTTGCCTCTCGGATTCACATATTAATCAGATTCAGAATGTCGAAACCCTTAGTATTGGTGGGTACTTGTAGTAACTCGTCCTGTGGATGTTTATCTCACCGACTTTTTGTATTTCAAGGTCACTGGCGGAACTGGCTTCATTGGTTCGCACGTAGTGTCCCAGCTATTGGAGGCAGGCTACCACGTCCGTGGAACTGCGCGCACAGCTTCAAAGCTTCGAACCATCTTTCCTAATGCCACACCAGAGCAACTTGAGGTCGTTGAAGTCCCTACCCTTACATCGGACTATACGGATGCATTGAAAGGTGTTGGGGCAGTGATTCATGTCGCGAGCCCTTTATTTAGTAAAGGTGCCCCTGGGGACGAGATATTCAACGTGAGTTTATTGTCGCATGAGTTTTAAGTTATTCTGTTTGTTGAGTATCCGCGCTCATTCAACTCTACAGGGTGCCTATGAGGGAACACTCCATATTATCGAACAGGCCGTAGCTTCGGGGGTTAAGAAGATTGTCGTTACGGGTGCTTTTATTAGTCTCTTTGATTGTGAGTTTAACATTGCGTTTTGCCTGCCAGCTGTACTGATGTTTTTGCTACTAAGCTGATTTCAAGACGGCTTTTGGTACGACAGTCATAACAGAGAGGGTTTTTGGTTCTGTTACACTAGAGACTTTCACCCTCGACCAGCCAACAATCCACATCTATCAACAAGCCAAGACTCTTGCAGATAAGAAAGTATGGGAATTTGCTCGTGAACATCCGGACGTGGATTTCACAGTTAGTGAGTGGTTCAGCCTGTTATCTCGTCAATGAGTCAATTAATGATGAAATGCGTCTAGTCCTCCCTTCAGGAGTATTTGGACCACTTGTTTCCAACTATCCCCTCACAGAGTCTACCAGTAGCATAGGCACTAATGCAGCAATATACAAACTGCTCACTGCTGGCCCCGATGCCTACCCTCCCAACTTTATCGGCCACATCGCAGATGTACGCGATGTTGCGCGTGCCCATGTAGCCGCACTCACTGCGCCTCCTGTCCCAGGACGTGACAAGCGGTTCATTGTGTCAGCCGGCACCTATAAGTGGAAGGAGGTTGCGGTGCTCGTGAGGAGGGACAGGCCCGAGATGGCTGGGGGGTTACCAAGGGAAGATGTTGTACCTCCGGTGCAGAGTAGTGCACCGTTGGATACGACGTTTGCGAAGGAGGTGTTGGGTTTGAGTGAGTATGTGTCTTGGGAGGAGACAGTACTTGAGGCTGTTGATGTTGTGGCGAAGTGGGAGAGGAAGAATGGGCTTAGGAAGTAGGGATGAATATCTTGGGTATTTCGTGAATTGAATTGTATCTTGTATTCGATTTCTCAATGTTCATAGCTCCAGTGGTAACGCCATATCCAACGTCGATGTCGATGCTACTGAAGAGCTTGGAGAATAATTGTCGTGCTGAAGCTTGCACTGTAAGACCAGTGAGGAAGAGAGGGAGAACGGATGCTGAAATGGTGTACGCTCTGAGAGGTATGTACAATGTCGGTTCCGGCTCGAATGCGGCTCCGCTCGTCAGTATGACTCGAATATACATAGATTTCTAATCCCGCGCAGGCGAGAAAATTTTCAACCGGCTGGCCACACTACTTAGCAAGCATATCTATTTAGCAAGCACACGAAGCAGGACCTTATATATATCCGATCTCAGCGATATCGCTTCAGCCGGCAGAAGGGTGACGAATACCAGTTGCCGTTTCGTGTTATTGGAGTTGGCTCTGTTACTGGGCACTGGAAACTGCTTGGCGCGACTTCGTTGGGTTCTGGCTGAGGACAATCTTTCGGTATGAGGCCCTTGAGATACTTGCTTGCTGTCTACCAAACGCTGTTGTTCACGACCACAGTGCTACAAATGAACTACTGAAGGTACATTTGACCTTTGAGACATTTTGTCTCACATTTTGGTTGAATGTTCTTTCTTTTTCGTAGACCGACTCGAATGGAAAGCTGACAAGCCAGGAATGACATGATAGCGGAGGGTTTCCAGACTCCAGTTTGCGTCGATCGCAGCTATAACATTCGATCGAAACCTTACGAATCATATGCCACTGACGTCGACTTAGCATTATGAGGAAATCGGGTTAGAAATCAGTTTTGCTTCAGCTATATAAAGCCTGTCTCTCATGGGTTGCATCCCAACAGAACTTGTCTTCTCACATTAGTATCATGTCTATCTTCCAACCCGCTCCTGAACCTCCCACCAAACTGGGTCTCTACAGAATCCTCTCGCCCAGAGCTGGATTGCGTGTATCGCCCATATGTCTCGGTGCGATGAGCATTGGAGACAAATGGAACGCGTTTATGGGCTCCATGGACAAAGAATCGAGCTTCAAGCTCTTGGACGCTTACTATGAGATGGGCGGTAACTTTATTGACACCGCGAACAATTAGTGAGTACAAGCTTTTCTTCGCTGAGTATCGTGTTTCATTGAACTTTCCTGTGAAGCCAACGAGAGTCTTCTGAAGAGTTCCTCGGGGAGTGGATGGAAACGCGCGGAATTCGTGACCAGCTGGTCATCGCAACAAAGGTTCTCCCGCTTTCTTCCAAAAACATCGATGTGAATTCTCACCCTTCGTTCCCAGTACACGACAAACTTCAAGGCGGGATATGACGATATTAAGCAGAAAGTTAGCTACGTCGGCAATGGCGCCAAATCCTTGCACGTTAGTCTTGAAGCCAGTTTGAAGAAATTGCGAACGTCGTACATCGACATCCTGTACTTGCACTGGTGGGACTTTGACACTTCCGTTGAGGAGGTGATGGACAATCTTCACAACGTCGTCGCCCAAGGCAAAGTTCTTTACCTGGTGAGCTACTCAACTTATCTCTGCTTTTTTCTATCCTTCTTTTCTAAGTGTGCTTTCCCCTCTTTCTACCAGGGCGTGTCGGATACACCCGCATGGATCGTCGCTCAAGCCAATCAGTACGCCAAGGATCATGGAAAGACACCATTCGTCATCTACCAAGGAAAATGGAACATCATGGATCGTTCCTTTGAGCGCGATATCATCCCTATGGCACGCTCCTTAGGTGGGTCCTGTTTACCTGTTTCTATGCGACGGTGAATAGTTGACATTGCGAATGATTCCTTTTCTTCTCATAGGTCTTGCACTCGCCCCGTGGAGCGTTCTCGCCGCCGGCAAACTCCGTACAGATGCCGAAGAGCAGCGCCGTCGGGAGACGGGAGAGAAAGGCCGAACGATGCGGGGTGATTGGGAGAGAACAGAAGATGAAGTTAAAATGTCTCGTGCGTTGGAAAAAGTTGCAGGGGAGATCGGGACGAAGAGTATCAGCGCGGGTAAGTCTCGTCCTATCATGGATACAAGACACCTTTTTCTTACTAGCGTTTGTTCAGTGGCAATCGCGTACGTGATGCAGAAAACGCCTTATGTCTTCCCTATCATCGGTGGTCGAAAAGTCGAGAACCTGAAGGAAAACTTGGAGGCGCTTAACATTACTCTGACTGATGAACAGATCAAATATCTGGAGAGCATTATACCGTTCGATCCTGGATTCCCTACGACTATGATTGTGAGTTATTTTCTTCATCTGTTTGATTGGATACGTTCTGAAGTGAGGTTTGTGTCTGTCAGGGCGATGGAACCGAGCCAAGCTTCTTGATGAATGCTACAGCTAGGTTCCAGAGGATGCCGTATCCTAAAGCCCTTCGGCCTCAGTGAAGTGGGTTGCACTTCTTTGAGTGCGAAACGTGAGAGAATCGGATGTGGTCGACATCCATTGGAGTCAAGTTTGGGTATGCACAATAATTCATATGCAAAACATAGTATGTATACCAAAGAAATGCATCAGTGTTTAAACGTTCAGGCATTCGGGTGTGCTGAGGATTAACTTGAAACTACCTCAAGGGCAGTCTGAGAGCTCTTAGATTGACAGTCAGCGAATAATCGATACGCATAGCAATACTGTAATAATCCACTCTATCTATCCTGAAAATCTAGTCACGGGGACCAAGAATCTAGATGATATACTAAAGTTCAAGGAGAGAAGGTAGTCTCGCAGTCGCTATCGTAGAAAAGTGCGACATTTCTCCTATACCAATAACTCATTCCTTCTTTTCCTTTCCCTTTTCCATTGTTCTCGTGGGTTGACTCCCTAAAGAGAACAAAAGACTGCCTGCAAATACCATACCCGCGCCGCCTGCCAACTTGGGATCCCACCCGGTTCCGAACCACCACACGCTGAAGCAGAGGCTGAGGGCTTTACGAGTCGTTAAGACAAGGTTGGTTGATACGGATGATACGCGCTGGACGGGAGTGAGAATTTTATTTCATTTCTTTGGGGGAGAGTGAGGGCTTGCTTACGGAAGTTAGGCGGTTGACTCCTGAGACGCAAATGAGTTGAGTGATTAAGTTGCCTGATAGGATGAGCCAAGGAGTTGGGGTTGTCGAGTTTGAAAGAGAGTTGGAGTTTAGACTTGACAGGCCTTGCTTGACATCTCGAGCTAAGAAGAGGAAAACGGGGAGCGAAAGTGCGTGCTTTGATATATATCGTCAGTCAAGCAACCATCAATGAGGCGAGCGAGCCAAAAGTCGAATAGCTGGCTCCCTCCACGCATCAAATACATACTGTATAAAACACTCCTTCCTTCCAACACGGACCATACTTTTGATACGTTCGTTCTTGTAGTATCCCGAGGATTCCCGTTAAAAGGAGGGATACGACGAGCATTGAGATGCCTATCGCGTATCGTTGGAGATCGTCTGGAGCCAGATTTTGAGATGTCGCCTGCGGTGATGAATTTGATACAGATTTGGATAGCGTGGCTAGCACGACGCCGGCTGAAACTATGAGAACGGAGAACTATAGAGGGCCATGAATTCGTAGAGTTCGTCAGACAAGATTTCTTTTAGAGGAAGATGAAATATTTTGCTCACGACTTGTATCATCGAATAACGTCGTCTAAGAACGAAGAATCCCAGGAGCATCGAAACAGCCAGTCCTACGTTACAAATACAACCCAATGAGGACGCAGATGCGCATACGCTGCCACTCTTGCGAAAGAGAAGACCTTGGAAAGCTAGCTACGCACCAGCAGATCGGAAGACGATGAGTACCGTTAGAGGAACGTTGAACGCGAATGCCCAGTTGTTCAGTAAAGACCCGGTTGTGTGGACAAGCACTTGCAGTGACCATTGCGATAATGGAACTTGTCTTGGTTTGAGTTGAGGAAGGAAACTCTTGGGTGTTAAGGTAAGGAAGCTTGGTAAGGACTGGGTTGTGATGAATATCATTTGCGAAAAGGTCAAGGCGGAACCTGGTTCAGACAAATTGAGAGCATTAAGTTTACTTTAGACTAAGGGAAAGACGATAATGGCACTCACCAATCCGAGGGTTCATCATTAGCAGCTGCTCATACGACCATACATTCCTATACGACACCGAAATTCGAAAGCATGTCAGGTCCTCTCCTAATCTTGTACTCACGCACAACAACCGCCTAGAACCATAGACAGAATCTAAGCAGAGGTTTTCATACCGCAAATCCAAGGCAACGGAATTTTGAGGGAAACCAAATATACCGAAGAATAGTCTAGCAGAACCGAGGCTGCTTGAGAGAATGTAACGCCTGGTTCAGTGTTTGAATTTTGAGTGAGCGCGTCCTTCTTTGTCTTCGTCTCAGTCATAGTGTATATTTGAAAGAAAGAAGAGAGAAAACGAAGAGAAGAGAAGATAGTGGCTCGCCAGGCCTGAGCTGGGATCGCGACACGTAGTGGTCAGCTCCAAGAATATCTTTGACGTGTCGTGGGTTCACTTCTAGTGTCCATCATAGCAGTTCTCCCAGGTTCTGAATGTTTTCTCAGTCGGCAGATAGTGTTAACAATACTGTATTACGCTGATAGAGATAGCATGTGCATAGTCATCTGAAATGCAAAGTAGTACTAGAGATAATAAAGAGAAATAAGCCAGTAAAAAAGAGTAAACCAGAAGGATTGTGTGAATGATATCCTCGCATTAATGAGAGATTCCATCTTGAAACAGCAAGAAAACAAAGAAATGAATTAGGGAGAGGTATGCCAAACTGTAAAGAACCGTCCACTGAGTTTAAAAATACTGAGAAACACAATGTAGCCGGGGTATAGATGGAGCATTGAAGGAAATGATTATGACGCCTCATCAGCGACGGGCGGCACGGTACTTTCCTCAGCTTCGGTATCATGTAGGTGCCCATTACTCTCTGCTGGTAAAATGAAAGTGCCTTAGAATCCATGAGGTCAGGATCGACAAGGGACTTACGATGAGTAGTCAAGGCGGACTCAATAGTGGGTTTGGGCGCATCAAGAGCTGGGAAATAAAAGATTTAGACATAAAGGTCTCACAATACGAGATTTCAAGCTCACATTCGTCCTTAGCATCCACGGACTCCTGCTCGTGAGCCACGTCAACAGGAACCGCAGTTTCCTCAGCATCCTCTTTCTCTTTCGTAACATCATCTTGCGCCGTAGGCTCTACTTGAGGTTCGGGAACAGGCTCCTCATGAGCAGCCGCGAGGGCAGCAGGCTCACTCGTGCTCAGTGCAACTTGAGGTCCAGGAGTCTCACCAGAAAGCACAACACTCTCGGGAGCAGGAGGCAATTCAGACTCGAGGGCTTCCTTGACTTCCGGTGCATCCAAATGTTCTGAGGGCTCTACGATTTCAGCGGGTATACTACTGTTAGCCGCCGGTAGAGGAACTTCTGCATCAACCACAGGTATGGGTGCCAGAGACACTGCGGCTTCTTCCTCAAGGCCCGGCGAAGGTTCTCGAAGAGGCTCAACATGCACTTCCGAGGATTTGACGTCCTCAGCAGCAGATTCTACTGCGAGAGTATCCTCTGCAAATGTTAGCGTAGCGCTCGCCTCAGGTTCCGAAGCAACCTGAATTTCTTCTTGAGGTGCAGATTCCGGGACGTCAACCTCAGGTACAGGTTCTGGAGCGACTGTCTGACTGGGCTCGCTAGTTTCAACAACAGCGGCTTCTTCCGCGACTTGAGGAAGAACTTCTTCAGTAGCCTCAGGAATGTAAGCAATTTCATTGATGATCACAGGTGCTTCTTCCGAAGGTGCTGGGACGACCGCCGCTTCTACTGCAGGTTCTGGTTCAGGAGGCGGCGCTGGAAGGGCTTCAGATACTTCTTCGGGTACTTCGGCAGGTGAAGGTTCCTTCGCCTCAGTGGACTCTGCAACTGGTTCAGGTACAGCGGATTCCTCGACAATCTCCACGGCCGGAAGAGTTTCTTGAATAGGAGCGGGGGCAACAGGTTCAGACGCCTCAGGTGCAGCTTCTGGTTCACCCTCCGGTTCCTTCGTCTCAGCAGGCTCTGGAACTGGTTCTGGCTCCTGTGCAATAGTAGGTTCCTCGACAACTTCTTCAATTGAAGGAGCCTCCTCAGCAGGGGTAGCCGCAGCTTCCACAGCTTCTGGAGCTTCTGGAGCAGACTGATCCTCAGTGGGCTCTACGATTGGTTCCGGCTCCTGTGCGGTAGCAGGTTCCTCGGCAACTGTTGAAGGAGCTTCCTCAGCAGGAGCAGCAGCAGGTTCTACGGCTTCAGGAACTTCAGGAGCAGGATCCTGGGCGGGCTCTGTGATTGGTTCTGGTTCCTGTGCGACAGCAGGTTCCTCGACAGCTTCTTCAGCTAAAGGAACCTCTTCAGCAGGGGCAGCCGCAGGTTCCACAGCTTCAGGGGCTTCGGGGGCAGACTGATCCTCAGCGGGCTCTGCAATTGGTTCTGGCTCCTGTGCGATAGCAGGTTCCTCGGCAACTGTTGAAGGAGCTTCCTCAGCAGGGGCAGCAGCAGGCTCTACGGCTTCAGGAACTTCAGGAGCGGGCTCTGCAACTGATTCAGATTCCGGTTCAGGCGCAGCTGGCTCCTCAACGACCGCTTCAGCTGGGGCAGCAATCTCAGGTCCAGACGCAGGTACTTCCTCAGCAGCTTCCAGTGCTTCCACCGGCACCGAGACTGCTTCTGGCTCCGGTTCAGGTGCAGCTGGTTCCTTGACCACCTCTTCAGCAACGGAAACTTCTTCAGTAGGAGCGACAATAGGTTCCGTAGCTTCAGACACCTCAGGCGCAGATTCTTCAACATGAGGCTCTTCTTGTACGAGCTCCGGTTCCGGCTCCGTCGCTGCTGGTTCTTCCACAGAGGGTGTCACTTCAGATGCAGGCTCCTCCACAACTTCCGGCTCGACAGCTACTGGTTCTTCAACATGAGGCACCTCYTGTACAGGCACCTCCGTCGCTGCTGGTTCTTCCACAGAAGTGATCACCTCAGATGCAGGCTCCTCCACAACTTCCGGCTCGACAGCTGCTGGTTCTTCAACATGAGACTCCTCCTGTACAGGTTCCTCCGTCGCTGCTGGTTCTTCCACAGATGGTATCACCTCAGACGTAGGCTCCTCCACAACTTCCGGCTCGACAGCCGCTGGTTCTTCAACATGAGGTACTTCCTGCACGGGTTCTGGTTCTGGTTCTGGTTCTGGCTCTGCTACCGCGGCCGGCTCTTCCGCAAGTGTCGAAACCTCTTCCACAGTTGCATCTTCGTGGGCAGGTTCCTGCACTGCAGCTTCTTCGACTGGAGCTGTGACGACATCTTCAGCTACTGCAGCCGGAACTTCAGTTGCAACCTCGGCTTCGACTTCAGGCTTCGCCGGCTCAACGACTTGCGAAGGCTCCTCGACTGGTACATCAGCAGCTACAGCTTCAGGTGCAACCTCGGCGACCGCAGCAGCAGGTTCCTCAACCGGTTCTGGAACTACCTCCTCTACATCAGGGACGACTTCAGAGGCTGGCACTGATTCCTGTGTGACCTCGGCTACCGGAGCGGCCTCAGGTACCTCTTCCGGGACGGGAGGCTCGGACTCGACCGCAGGCGCAAGCACAGGTTCTTCCGGTGCTGGTGACGGTTCTGTCTCTGCAGGGACTTCAACCGCGGACATTGGGGCAGCCTCAGTCGAAGTTTCTAAAACGGCGGCAGTTTCAGGTACGGCTGCGGGAGTAGCTTCCGGTTCCTTTGGAGCAGGTTCGGTGGTCGGTTCAGGGGCGACATCAGGCGTGACAACTGGGGCTTGCTGCTCTGTGGTCGACTCAGTTGCTGCTGCAGGGACGTCAGTCGTCACAGCCGCAGGCTCTTTATCTTCTGAGGTTACAGCAGCGGCAGCACTAATCGCAGCAACACCAGCCGCAACAGCAGTGACACTTGCCACAGGAACACCTTGATCTGCATGTTTCTCTTCCTTCTCTTCCTTCTCCTCCTTCTCCTCCTTCACAGTCTGCGGCACCTCAACACTCTGCTTCGGCAACGTACTACCCCCAACACTCAACCTTTTCTTTCCTCCTTCTGCCTCGCCCTCCTCCTCCTTCAAAATCTCACCCATCTCACCAACCTTAGGCGATGCCGCACTCTTCTTACCCTTCTTACCCTTCGTATCCTTCTCGCGAGACGAAGTCGAACTCGATCTACTTCCCAAAAAGCTAAACCTCTTCTTGGTAGACGATAAAACATCCGAAACATCCGATCTGAACGAAGGTCTCGGCGAAGACGCCCTAGGGCGCGCCGATCGCCCAGTAGACTCCGTCGTACCGTTTGTGGGCGAAGTCTCCGTCGTAGCAGAGACAGCAGAGACAGCACTCATAGGAGGCGGTTTAGGTTTCACATGAGCTTGTTCAAGGACCATCCACTCGACTTTCTTCCCTCCTTCTAGCTCTAATCCAGGTACAGAAGTCTTGAACCGACAGATAATAAACCTCGGCCAGTCTGCCGAAATCGGGTCGAGAAGCGCGTCGCTCCAGAAATCAATGAACGCCTCGTCGAGTTGAACAAGCGAAATTTGAGTCGCTTTTGAGGAAGGCTTGCTCGTCGCTTCGGTGGAAGAGGGTTTGGGATCAGAAGTAGGGATAGCAAGAGGGGGAAGCGCATCCATAGACTTTCTCGAACGGTGCGTGCTTCCCCCAGATTTGGTCTTCTTGTGCGCACGAGGGACGGTAACTTCTATATCTTTGTCCATGAGGGTAGCAGCCAGCTGCGAGCCGGTAGGAATGTTCTCAAGGAACCCAGAGGTAGAAAACTGTGACCAATCGATGCCGATGGCGCCTGTAGGGGTTATTGGGGAAACCTCCGGAGATCCTTCAGTGTGGTTATTTTCCCGACGAGCGGCAACTCGAGAGGCTGCAGCATCCGCAGTGCCTTTATCACTCAAAGACATCGATCTCCTTCGAGAAGGGCCGTTTGCAGCTTTCGACGGGATGTAGAGATTGAACGTAGGCTTTTCCTCAGAAGAGTCATTGGAAGGAAGAAGTGACAAGAGACGAATGGTTTCATCAGCTAATATGCGGCTGAGACCAGGATATTTGCCGGGTGAAGATGGCGGATCACTTTCATCCTCTAAAGCAGCTTGTCGAACCTTGAGCCAGAGTTCAACATACTGATCCGAGTTCACTGCAAGTTCTGCTTTCAGAGCATCGGCGGTGAGCTGTAGAGGATCTTTCGGGGGCTTGGCGTCCAGGGATGGTATTTCAGTATCGATGTGAACGAAGAGGGCATCATATCGACGGGTTGAGAAACGCAGTCGAGGCAGAAGGTCACTTTCGGAAGATGATTGTGAATGATTAGCGTAAGGGTAATGTCGCACTAGTTCTGTCAATCGTTTGGGCATTCTATGATCTGCCACTTCATTCCTACATGACAGATGATGAGTACAGGGAATGAATTCCAGTAACTAAGACAGACCTGATGTGTGATAGGAAAAGATGTTCCATCATTCGGCCTGTTCTATCCCATCGAGAGTAGAATGAGAACCAGTCGTCACCAGGCTGGACTCGCTCTGTGGCTAGAAGCCATAAACCTATCAACTTGGATAGCTTACTACCGGAGATACTGTTCGCCTCAGAGTGGGCAGCTAGAGAGGAAAACAAATCGAGAGTAGCCACCAAAAGCTCGAAATGAGTAGCGGGAACTTGGGAAGCAAGTTTCTCAGAGAACGCCTTGGGGGGATACTGAGCAGACTTCTCAGCTTCGAAGAAGCGTTTGTACCACTCCGCATCGTTGCCGAAAGAGCTGCCGCCAAGCTGTAAATGACGAAATCCCCATCGCAAGACAGCAGCCACGTCGTGAGGAGAGTGACTGTAGCTCATTTCGGATTCAAAAGCAGAAGCAGGGGAAGAAAGAGAAGGAGAGAGCGTGGTTATAGGGCTATTGGGAGCCAAAGATTGGATGAACAGCGAGATCAATTTGCGCTGTATGTCGGGTGAAGCAGAATACCAATGAGGGTGCATAATACCGAGAGTTTCAAGACCTGTAGACGTGTCAGCATGGAAGTATTCATAAAAAAAGGCGACTAACCTCGGGCCATAATTGCTTGCGAGCAAGCGCGAACCAGAATAAGAGTCTCCAGAGGATTCAACTGTCTCTGACCAATGACAGCATCAGAAAGAAGTAGCTCAGCAGGGTCTGCCTCGAAGACAGCACCCAGAGCTCGAGCATTCGAATCATTCTTTGGACCGGGGAGATTCAGAGTGAGTCGATAGTCAGGATGCTTTTTCGCAGGCATTTCCTGATTACCAGACTTTGTCCTGAGCAACGAAAATCCAATCTCCTTGTCTTTCCCCTTTTCCTTCCCCTTTTCCTTTTCCTTTTCCTTTTCAGTACCTTTGCCGTTTGCGTTAACGCTATCCAGGAACTTCTCAGCCGTTGGAGAGATGGTCGGAGAAACAGCCTCGAATTTCCCCTCTAGAAGCGAGCCTTCCGAGCCATGCTCATCCTGCTTCTTACGTCCAAAAACCTTGGACAAAAACGAGGGCATGACGTGAGCATGCAAGGTAAATCAATCTGTGAAGAGTAGATAAGATGTTCATATAAGGTTCAATCGAAGATGTGAGAGCTCACCGCAGTTCACTCGTCGACGTAGACGACGACCAAATGTTGCTGGACTTGAACGCGACCTAACAAGCTGCAACACGTGGCTTGGGTGAGGAAAATTCAGCGGATTTCCAAATAAGGGTAAAATGTAACTGACCATTTCATATTACCGCCCAGCCGCCACTGTACCTCAACTGTCCTTTCTTCACTCGAACTGAGGCTCAATGAACGATAGAGAACAGGCGCTTGATGTGGCTGCATTTGAGTGCAGGGTCATTGACTCAGAATCTTCACTCGCTCGCATCGGAATCGGCTAGTAGTTCGAAGATTTCGGTTTCGAGTTCTCCCAGGTTTCTTCTCTACCGTAACATACCAACGGCATAATACTTGACTGACCTTCTGACCCATTTTGAAGGTGATTTGCTGCAGGAATGCTGCGGAATTCTGTTATACATGAATAATCTCAGCCTGAATCAGTCTGTCAGAGTTACCCTCGACGTCAAACGGTCGCAGTGTACTGTGGCGCTCAATAAGCTCCGCCGCGGCACTAATATTTCGAACCTCTTTGATTCCGAGGATTGAGTTTGAGCCTCGAAATATACTGCTTTGACCCGGCCAATCATCTGTGATCCATCAGCGGACTTAGGATCAATGGGCCCGAAACGCAGTGCAAAGTGATTCTGAATAGGTCTGTGCCATTAAGCCTTTGTTTTGTGCGAGTGGCGCAGTCTAATAATCTCTGCCTCAGTCCTTGTGCTGAGCGCTGAGCGCTTTCAAGTTAAGCGCTAATCAAGCGAGTTGTTTGGTGGAACAAACTGAGTAACCCTTCCTTCAACTTAGCAACTTCCAAGTAACTTCACTGCTGTTCTGAGCCCTGATTCATTCAACAGTCTCTTTCTTGTCTCGCTACGTCTCGCTCTTTCAACCCAAATATCCCTCAAACTGCTATATAGTAGTTATCAGCAAGTTATCAGCAAGCTATCAGTCATTGATGGATTAGGTTCGTATACTCTCGTACGGCTTTGAATCCGAGTCGAATTCCCTTTTGCTCAGCCTCTCATTGACTTAAGAATGATTCGTGAAGATATTGATAGCAAGGATGTTGCTTGCGATTCTCAACTCGGCGTAGCCTCAAGCTCCCCTTTTCACCAGGTTCCGCTTGAAATTTTCACAAAAATCATTACCCTTGTTCTCTCGGACCAGAATGGACAGCTCAAACCAATCAAACTAGCCCGACGTGACTCTAACGCCGAACTACAGAGCTTAATTGGAGTTTGTCGGTCATGGAGGGATACGATCTACAGGGCATCCATGATATGGTCTCATCTCCGGATATCAGACTTCGAACACTGCCCTCTCTCTCGCGTTAAAATTCTTGAAACGTACCTGGCACGCTCTAGAAACTCTCCCCTTACAATCTTCATAGATTGTGAGCGTGCCGCCTTGCACTCTGGGAAGTTGGTTATTCTTGAATGTCTTGACCTCCTACTCAGAGAATGCTCCCGCTGGCGCGACGTTGAATTGGTTGGAGTTTCGCGGTCCTACGCACATCTCTTCAATGGCATCAAAGGATGTATCCCTCTTTTATGTAGGCTTGTGCTGTGCTATTGCTTCAATGACGATCTCGATTCGGTTCCCATCGTTGATGCATTTGCCATCGCACCTAACCTAACATGTCTCAGACTGTACAATTCGTGTTCTTTCACTCGGTTCATTGCCCCCTGGTCACAGATATTGCACTTGACTATCGACAGCCAGACTTGCCCGACACCAAACGATTTTGGAACTGTCTTCACTTTAGCGGTGAACATGACAGAGCTGTATTTTGATTCTAATGTCATTGTTAAAGACTGGGGCACCAGAGATGTAGATTTTGGGCTTCCGAGTCGGCACGACTGTTTGTCAAAGTTACGTCTTTGCTGGTTCGGGCCACTGTGGTTGCAAGTTTTGTGCCCCAATTTGCGATGTCTCTCAATCATGTTTTGGGAATATCGTGACCTCCCTCTAATAACTGCCTATCTCTGCATGTCCACTTCAGTGACACAGTTGTTCTTAGGCGATACGGGTGGTAGGTGGAGTAGTCGAGATGAACCTTCAGACTTGGTGCTCTCCTCATTTATGAAGGGTGCAAAGAATATAAAGATTCTGCGTCTGTCTGACTACGCCTTCCTTAATATTCTGTTATCTCGTCTGGCTGCCCTTTCCCCGGATAAACAGCCAAACAGCCACTTCCTACCTTCCCTGGAGGAGTTAGGTCTTTTCATCGACGAGGATCCTGAGGAGTACTGGTTTATACTTGAGGATATCTTGATCCCTATGCTAAAATCATGGCGAGATGCGAAGGGTCATTTAGTAGCTGGGCGTACTTCCCTGGTGATATACCTACATGAAGAGGAGTTTGCTAGATACCGAAACCATCTGACTACCATACTTGATGGCGTGGAGGTGCAATTACTGGCAAAGAAAAATATGCTTGAATACATGTAGATCCAAATGTTGTACTACTAGTCAAGCTTATCCCCAGATACAACGCGGTTCGTGCTCTATTCGAGAACACAAAATCCAGCCAGCGTAATTGTAGTGATCAAGGAGAAGATATGTATGGAAGGCAGCAATAATTGCGTGAAGCAGTACTCACAATTTACACGATTTGTGAGAAATTGTTAATAACAGCTGTGAATAATTACCTCGAAGAGGTGCTTGTTAGTAACTCGGCCTTTATTTGCTCACCAAACCCTATGAATCGACTTAAGTAGCAACCTCCAAGCAACTTCGCTGCTGTTCTAAACCCTGATTCATTCACAAGTTTCTTGTCTCCCCACGTCTCGCTCCTTCGACCCAAATATCCTTCAAACTACTATATAGTAGTTATCAGCAAGTTATCGGTCATTGATGGATTAGGTTCGTGTACTCTCGTCTCGTACGGCTTTGAATCTGAGTCGAATTCCCTTTTGCTCAGCCTTTCATTGACCTAAGATTCAGAATGATTCGTGAAGAGATTGACAGCAAGGATATCGCTTGCGATTCTCAACTTGGCGTAGTTTCAAGCCCCCCTGTTCACCAGATTCCGCTTGAAATTCTCACAAAAATCATTACGCTTGCACTCTCAGACCGGGATGGACAGCGCAAGCCAATTAAACTAGCTCAACCCAACGCTGAACTACAGAACTTAATTGGAGTTTGTCAGACATGGAAGGATACGATCTATGGGGCACCCATAATATGGTCTCATCTCCGGATAGAGTTCGAATACTGCACCCTCTCTCACGTCAAAATTCTCGAAACTTATCTGGCGCGCTCTGGAAATTCTCCCCTTACAATCTTTGTAGATTCTGAGTGTACCTTGGGCGCTGAGAATCCGTCTCCCTTTACAATCTTTCTAGGCTCTGGGCGTGCCTTGGACGCTGGGAATTTGACTGCCATTCCTAAATGTCTCGACCTCCTAATCAGAGAATGCTCCCGATGGCGCAATGTTAACTTGCTTGGAGTTTCGCAGTCCCACGCACATCGCTTCAATGCCATCAAAGGGCGTATCCCTCTTTTATGCAGGCTTGCGATCCACTATTGCTTCGGTGCTTTCGATTCAGGTCCCCTCGTCGATTCGGGTCCCCTTGTCGATGCATTTGCCATCGCACCTAACCTCACGAATCTCAGACTGACGAGTTCGTGTTCTTCCACTCGATTCATTGCCCCCTGGTCACAGATATCGCGCTTGACTATCAACCGCCAGACTTGCCCGACGCCATATCACTTCAAAGCTGTCTTCACTTTAGCGGTGAACATGACAGAGCTGTATTTTGAATATGACGTTAAATTTTGGGGCAATGGAGACGGCTTAGACTTTGGACTCCGGCACGACCGTTTGACAAAGTTACGTCTTGAAGGGATCGGACCATTGTGGTTACAAGTTTCGTGCCCCAATTTACAATGTCTTTCCATTGGATGGTGGGAATATCGTGACCTCCCTCTGATATCTTCCTATCTCCGCATGTCCACTTCAGTGACACAGTTGTCCTTGGGAGCTGTTAACAACATTGAGAGTAGTCGAGAAGATCTGCCAGACTTGGAGCTCTCCTCATTTATGAAGAGCGCAAAGAATATAAAGATCCTGCGCCTGGATGACTTCCTCTTCCTTAATTTTCTGTTATCTCGTCTAGCTGCCCTTGCCCCGGATAAACAGCCAGACGGCCACTTCCTACCTTCCCTAGAGGAGTTAAGTGTTTTCATCGACTCGGAGCCTCCGGAGTGCTGGTGGGATGGCGTTACGCCTGAGGAGCGGTGGGATGACATCCGAGTCACGCCTGAGGATATCTTGGTCCCTATGCTAAGATCATGGCGAGATGCGAAAGGCATTTTAGTAAATGAGCGTACTTCCCTGGTGATATACTTTAACGGACATGAAGAGGAGCTTGCTAGATACCGAAGCCATCTGACTGCCATAGATGATGAAGTGGAGATGCAATTACTCGGAATTATGTAGGGTCCAGATGTTGTACTACTAGTCGAGCTTTACCTCTGATACAACGTGATTCGTGCTCTATTTGAGAACACAAAATCCAGCCAGTGTAATTGTAGTGATCAAGGAGAAGGTACTATGTATGGAAGGCAGCAATAACTGCGTAAAGCAGTAAATGATATATATCTATCGACTATTTCGAATGGAACTTGAAAGATGAAGAACACATTGTTCCATGTGTCCCCAACAACCCAATACATACTCATCGTAAAACGACGGCAACATCGCAGTTTACTCAAGGTCTAACGGCTTTAGAATATACTCTTCGCCGTCGAGGCAAGTAAAGGGCGTCGTAGGCCCCCACTCGAGCACAGAAACACGGTAGTGTGGATTTAATTAAGGAGAGCAGCTGCTCTTTTCAAGCCAATCAAAGTCTCCTCATGAAGCTGCTTGACGACATCCTGTTCCGACAAAATCAGCTCTTATTCCATACACCTGAGGCAAACGATACACATACTGCAGTACTCTTGATCTCCTTCGTGAGTCCCACCCCAGCACCGGCCCAGATCACCATCCTCTCCTTTTCCCCTTTCGCCTTCCCTTCATCATGTCTCCTTAACCTCTCCTCAAGGTCCAGACCCTCTTTCAAATCACTCCAAATACCATTAGCAATAGCCCTCCCATCAACCCCATCAGGCCACCCCATCGTTCGATTAACCTCGTCAAATGCCAGCCCCCTCTCAGTTGCATCCATGCCAGCACTAACCAGTACCTCCTTCATCTCAGGCTTATACCTGCACTCATGGGTAAACAAAAACCTCGTCCCACAAACCACCCCATCCGCGCCCAACGTTAACAAGGAAGCAATTTGACCTCCAGTAGCAACACCACCCGCAGCAACCACCGCCGGAAGCCTCTGTGCATTCGTAGACGCAAGCAGCGCGTCCAAAACCGCTGTAAGCAAAACCGATGTCGAAAGAGCCTTGGCACCTCCGTGCCCTCCTGATTCATTCCCTTGTACAACAATCACATCCACGCCCCACTCCCTAGCAGCTATCACTGCGGCCTCGACAGAGTTCACGATAACGAACACAAGCGTGTTGAAATCCCTCTTTGCATCGTATTCGCGCACGGCCCTGACGTAAGGACCGAGGTTTGCGCCAAATGCGAACCAAATGGCTTTGGGTCGTAAGGAGAGGACAGTGGGGATGCGTGGGTCGGATGATATTTCGGTTTTGTCAAGAATCCAGCCGATGAGGCCGACGCCCACAGGTACGGGATCTGAGTCGGGAATTGAGAGCGTCGTCCGGATGGTTTGAAGGCGTTCAATTAGTTGGGCGGATGTATCGAAGGCTGGGTGGATGTATGAGTGAAGCGAAGGAAACAAGAGTAGATTAGACTTACCTGCGCCTAAAAACCCAAACCCTCCCGATTGAGTAACTGCAGCGACCATCTCCGCTGACGAGGCTGATCCCATGGGCGCTGAGATGATTGGGGTGGCTGTACCTGCAAAACTAAATAAGCACCGAACAGAGACCTCGGACGTTGTACAGAACATTGGAACATACCCAAAAGTTCAGTGATCCTAGTTTTGATGGGCTGCATCTCGATATGAAGCAGGTGAAGGAATCTCAGCACAGCTTCAAAAGGCTTAAGACTTATATATAAGTCTTCTTGTGTGTGTATGTGTAGGTCCACTGTCCAAGGCCGCATCATACAAATGAAACATGATTCAAGTGCCTCAAAAAGATGGAGACGCCACACGCAAGCCATTGAACAAGCGCGCAGAGAAGCGCCTAAGTACTTTTGACAGCCGCTCCTGATTCTGTGAGCTTGGGTATAAGTATACTCAGGTTAAGACTCGTCGGCTGAGAACCCAAACACACAACTTGAAAACCCAATAACACCATACCCAGCGACCCGGACTGGGTAGTAATTAGGTGGTATATAGTAATGGTTGGTATTATCGGCGCATCACATTCTCCTTGTCGAATCCACCCTGCAATCAATCTTGGAGGCTTGCTGCTCTGCCTTCGAGCATTTTGGAGAGTGGACTCGGCTTATGGTGGTATAAGCGGGAGGTGATGTCGGTAGACGAGGTCATCAGAAGAGAGACTCGGGAGGTCATCAGCACCGATTGTATCACTGCTAGGTAACAGCTGAGGCGGGCAACAATCAACGGAAGGTCCAATACCCTCAGAAAGGCCTTATCCTTCTGCTGGGTTCCGAGCCCTGGCCTGGCTCTCGACTTTGATGAGAGGGTAGACAGCTAAAACAATAGCGTCTATCTGATCCACTAGTGAAACCAAACCACTGCTTGCGCTGAGGTCGAGTCTGTATATCGATGTCTGTCTGAAGAACGACAAAAGAGTTGCCGAGTGACGGTATGAAGAGGGCGGTGACATGAACCTATTATTTAATGATGGTTCAGTACTCAGACACTATACATGAGCACAAGAAAACACACATCGAGACCCCAGCAGTACCGACACGTACTTATCTTCGCCATACGTGCTTCTCCGGTACCTCCAACATTACCTCTCCCATAGCTAGTATTTTTGTAAGGAATTTCACTGTCAACTTCGATTACTATCACATGTATTAATGGAAGTTGAAGACTGTACCTTTTACCAGCTTTCACCTCATGAGGCAATTGTTGGGATGAAGCCTAGACAAGAGGCAAGTCTTCCCTCGGTTCGATTACGAATTCGTTCTTTGGGTAACGGAGCTTAACGGTCCGAGAGGCCATGTGGTCGTAGAAGCGAGCTGGGAACGAACAACTAAAGTCCACAGACGTACATAAATTTAAAAGAAATGGGTCACGAACGGATGCAGTAACTTGGCCACTTTCCATGATGATGGATCCAGTGTACACTCGTACTGAACAAAAGCCCCGGTACGTTGAAGAAATTGACCACACTCGGCTAACAGGTGTTCTAGTCACAAACATTATAGTGCATGTCAGGCCGCTCTCCTCAGTCCTCAAAGGCACATCTGCGCATTTTGTTACCGCTCTGAATTAGAGTCATCTGTCTCATGGTGGACATCACTCAAGACATCTACCTCAGGGTGTCTCTCATTACAAAAGTATATAATGGCAATGATATCAGAGTAATCACTCAACTTACTAGAGGGAAATGGTTTTCTTACCTCCTTTTAAAGTGTGTTGCCTGCTACTCCAACAATGTCTTCTGATGACCACTTTAAACACTGATTTGTTCACCATCTCCAATCATGGCATAGCATCTCTTCAGTTGCTGAGGCCTTCTGAATGGGGAATAAAGTACACATCTCTGCAGCTATTTACTCCTTGCAAGAACAGAAATTCAATCTAGTGTCTTCTCAACAGAAGGAAACCTTTAGCCCCAATATTCCAGCCATCCAGTTACAAGTTTTGCTTCTTGACAAAGATGAAACAACCAGAGCTGGTATCTGGGCATTAGGCTGGGTTTCCTCCACCAACAAGGGATTTCTCTGCCTTGTGTGAGAAGAATATAAATGGTAGGGTATATATTTGAAGTTGCTGAGCCTCTGATTTCTTTATCACAATACTAGCAATTTGGATGAGAAAATGCCTCTTATAAGGCTGCCTGATCATAACAAACAAGACTACTTTTCATTCTCAGACATTTGGCATATCATTCCAAGCTTCTTCCCATCAACTTGTGGATGTATCTTTTGTGTGTCTTTCTTTTCTCTTACCTACATTGGTTTCTCTTCAACATTGTAGGTTACTCATAAGAAAGAATGAATTGCACATATTGTACATCTAGAGCTAAGATAAGAGCAAAGGTATCAGGGCCAAAGAGAAGAATAATAATTCATTGAAAATTCTAGTACAACTCCAAGGAGTATGGGGAGTATATACATCTGTGAGGAAAAGTAAATACTATCATATCAGAAATTTGCCATAGGTTAAATAAAGAAGACCTTCCAAGTAAGGCAGTGGCTTTCCACTTCTGACTGAGCTTGTATGACAAACTCAGTTATATTCATTCTTGCCAGACTGTTTCCCAAACAGTTCCATGCACAAAGTTAATTCCCTCAATATGAACAGCTTGGCCAGAAGCATCAGCAGGGATAGTGAGAATTTGTCTTTGGTCAGACAACCCTTGTCTGTATTGATGGGTGACCCAGAATAAAAGCTCATTGTTGGCTGACTGCAACCAGCCTTGAGAATTGAGGAAGCAGAAGTGATTGTTAGCTATACTATTATCTGGTTGGAAAAGTCTCACTTGCTTGCCAGATGGCTGAGACATAAGGTGCTCTGAGACAGCTGATTTAGGAAGTCCTATCAGTGGCTCTTCATTTCTGTACCCTGTCTCTGCACTCCAGATCCTCACTGTTATATCAAATGACCCAGATACAATATGCTTTCCATCTGGAGAGCAGGCCACTGAAGTCACATAGTGACCATGCCCTTCCAGTGGCTTTCCTAGTGCTTGTCCTGTCTCAGCACTCCAGATTCTCACTGTTTGGTCACCTGACCCAGACACAATGTACTTTCCATCTGGRGAGTAKGCCACTGAATAAACCCWGYKCTGATGCCCTTCYAGTRGCTTCYCWRCTGCTTGTCYTGTCTCTGTGCTCCAGATCCTCACTGTCTTRTCAYCTGACCCAGASACAATGTACTTTCCATCTGGAGAGTAGGCCACTGATCTAACACGGCTTTGATGCCCTTTCAGTGGTGGGCCTACTGCATGTCCTGTCTCTATGCTCCAGATCCTCACTGTGCAGTCATCTGACCCAGACACTATATGCTTTCCATCTAGAGAGTAGGCTACTGAATTGACTGCGCCTTGATGCCCTTTTAGTGGATTGCCAACTGCCTGTCCTGTCTCTGTGCTCCAGATCCTCACTGTGAAGTCTATTGACCCAGACACAATGTGCCTTCCATCTGGAGAGTAAGCCACTGAATAGACTTGGCCCTGATGCCCTTCCAGT